>JAHLJZ010000096.1:0-88248 GCA_025602915.1 Paraphysoderma sedebokerense
TCAGCGTTGCTTCATCATTTCGCATTATGAGCGCTTAATTGCCGACATCAGTGAAATTCTGTAAGTTAAGACATGATTGGTAAAGGGGTTAAATGATTGAAGTTAAAACGTGAAATAATAGAGATAATACGAAGTGGCAGTCATAGATTGCGGAATATCTATCAGTACATATTTATTTTATCAACACGAATTGTTTAATTCATAAACTATACTATTCAAGTATATATATTGATTAATAATAAATGTTTTAAAGCGCTGTATGGTGGTTCAACAGTCCCTTGCACAATACCTTTCTGATTATTATAACATACAGATTCACTGCTTACTTGATTCAAGTTATTAAATAATCAAAACCCTTCCAATACAATTTTTTCATTTTCACACAACTGACATTGTGAATTATTCGAATCAGTAGATTTCGATATGGAGGGTATACATTTAGGACGAATCAGATTATTCTGACTGGTCACCAGAAATGATATCAAGCGAATGAACAATATTAGCCAGCGTTTCTCGGCTTTTTGATTGTTTCATTGCTTCTCGATTCGTAGCGTCTTCCTCTTTAAAATCCGCCTTTTCCCTTAGCTCTAAATTTGAAGAGTCAGTTGGTACTAACAACGATGAATGTGGATTATTCGAGGATTGAGGTGAGAATACAGTATCAAATGCAGATGAATTCGGAGACTTGGAGATCGAGTCCGGCGGTAACTGGGACATCAGTGTAACTGAATCATCGGTAGAGAAATCACGCCTTCTTCGATCTTTACGCTTTTGCGATGAAGAATAATGTGATGACGCGGGTGTGCCGGAAAAAGAAACTGCCCCTGGAAATGAAGATGAAAACGAAAACGGGGTAGTCTGAGCCTGGTGTATTCGACTCGCAGAGCTTGGCGACGTAAAGAACTGGGTGACTTCATCAATTTGGTCATTCCTCGGGTTCACTCCATGCGGATATTTACTTTGTTCTCCCTGTTGGGTTTTATGAACACCGCATTTCGTTAATCCACTTCCTGCTTCCAAGTTTTGACTTTCGCCATTCAAAGTTCCAACCGATGTTTCATTGAGCGGCAATTTCCGTGTTCGTAAGATGCCCATATTGCAATCTTCACTTTTGAACTCGTCATCCGTTTCCCCATCCCGCGATATGCCCTTGCTCGCCTGGAGTTTCGGGTTTATAAAGCTAATCGAAGAGTTTCCGTGAAACAGATTAATTCGTTTCTTCCCTCCCGCCCCTACTATTTCGTCATCATCCGAAGAATCATCATCCTTAGAATTTCTCAATGTATCCAAAAATGAAGGTCGAGAAAAAGAATTTTCATTCCTTTTCGGTAGTTCCCTGGGCAGTATTCCCATTCCACTAATAGGAAGCGATGTCGATGTTCGACTCATGTCGTTAAAATTGAAAGATGAGATTTGGCTCCTATTCAGCCCAGTGCTCTGACACTGCTGATCACCAGAGGGGACGAAGCTGCAGCCGAACCGATTTTGGTCGGTGCAGTTTAAATTATTGTTTGTTCTACCAGCATTAGCGGGCGGAGCTGACATTGGGGCGATTCTAGATGCTGCGAATGAGATTGGCTGAACCATAGGAGAGGAGAACGGAGATATTTCGGTGCCGATATTTTGTGTGGACGACGATGAAGGTTTGAATGAAGATTGTTGAAACCGGGGATGTAATTGATTTCGAGGTTGAGTGTGGAAACCAAAGGTTGGTGCAGAAGTGCTAGGAGATGGGGACAATAATCGGTTCAGTGAATTTTTGGTTGTTTGTGAAGATGGGTTAGTAGTTGGACTGAACGTATTTGAGTCTAATGTGGACAGCGGAGGTTGACGTGACAAAAATGGAGAAGATGTTGATATTGAGAAGGGAGAAGGTTTCGAATACTTTGAAGCTGAAGGTTTCTCAGACCAAGGCGATTGCTTTGTCGTAGAGCAGCCGGGGTTTATTTCGTTCGTGGCCTGCTGCCCTCCGTTTTCGCAGGTACTTAGGGTAGTGAACTGTGTCCAAAGAGCATTTGAATTCACATTTCGGTTAAACGTCGAATCTACATTCATTTTTGCCTGCTCGTCCGACACATTTCCTCCACTCCCAAAAGTCACTTCCGTAGTTTGTTCGACCTGACGAGAACCGTGACTGTGTCCGAACACATCTGCACTGTCGCACTCTTTTGATTTCTCGCTTTCACTCTTACCGGCATTACCTCCACTCATTATTTCAGTTTGGCGACAACCTTCAGCCTCAACACAATCCATATCTACTTCTCGAGTATCCTCATCTATTGCGTTTATTTGTTCGTGTTTCGGACCATGTTGGGATTCACAACCTCCTTCGCATTCACTGCATACACTATTAGTGTCCTTGTCATCTTCAATTTCGTCATCGTCGGAATCACGAAACGATTCTTCTTGTGATCTCCTGGCGAATAGATTTTCAGGGGATACATTTGCGAAAGGGCTTATTAGTTTCGCGGTGCCTGTTGGATCTGGAATTTTTAAGCAATGTGAAGCCGTGGATGTAGTGAAGACATTGGGCTGGGAAGAGGTGGGAGTAAATTGGGGTTGGATGAATTGAGAGGAATCCGCGGATGATAATGAAGCTGGTGCTTGAAGCGTTGGAGCGAAAGGTGACAAGTTTGAGCTCGATAAAGTGAAGGGGAATTTAGACGGCAGCTCAGTTTGATTTTCCATATTGGACGTTGAATCAGCCGGAGAGGAATCAGTAGCATCGGCCTGAACAGCTGGCGGGACAACTTGAGGACCGTGAGATATATCCATAATATCAATCGACTGGAAAGATTCTTCTGTTGGCGTCACGAGTAGAGTATTTTGATTTTCAATTGTCTCGATTGGGGGAACAGCGATTGATAATTCATACGGCGAAGGTTTATTGCCAACCGCACTATTGTTTAAATTCAATGATGAGTTGGGCCACCTAGCAGAACTTGATTTAACTGATCCGAAAGTTGAATTGCGACTGTGAGGAATGGACACATTCACGCTTGATCCCAACATCTTTTCTAAAGAATTGGGACTGGGCGACGCGGTGGCTTTGGGAGCTACAGCTACGACACCTCGGTTATCGAAACTGTTACTTCGGCCGAATGACATTCGACTTTTGGATTTCCAGCTTCCGACAAACCGTTTTCCCAAATCTTTTCCATTCCCTAAAGTAGAGACTCGCCTCATTTTCTTTTCTGCCATAACTTCTCTGATGGGTTTCAATTCCAAGATATTTTTCGCGGTAGGCCGACGAGACGGAATCGGATTCAACATAGAGGCAATAGTGGATTGAAGAAGTTGTGAAGAGTCTGCCGGAAACTGGGGGAGGAAGTCAGACAGGTCGCCCCTGCGAAGTCGTTGGTAAGATTCTCCTCGGTCGGGAAGGACAGAATTCGTAATAATTTCAAGCATAATGAGTCCGAGACTAAATACCAAAATCAGATTAAGACGGTGGTGGCAGCTTTTGATGGCAGCACAGAAGCAAACTAACCTGAAAATGTCAGCTGGTTTATCGTACTGTTGGCGATAAATCTCTGGGGCCAAGTAGCGATTGTCGCCATCCCGGTCGTCGTCGTTGAATGTCGGACTCTGTACAACAATATTTTATAGGTCACCACAGACATCATACATAACTAATCGAAAACCTATCAGCAACATACCACAGGGACTTTAGTTGATAACCCAAAATCGGCAATTTTCAAGTTACCGTCGTCTGAAACAAGCAAATTCGCAGGTTTTAGGTCTAAATGAACGATATCGAGGGAATGCATATAATTGAGTCCTGATATAATATCCAATAAAACGTGCCAGGTTCGGTTAGGCGCTATTGGGGACGACGAAGAAACTGTAGCCTTTTGTTCGAGGTATGCTTGAAGACTGAATGACAAAGGACAAAGCTAAATAAGAATATGACTTATTTAAAAGTGGCAGAAAATTACTAGCGAACTGACCTTCCATATGGGCATATCTCTGTGACAATATATAGATGGCCTTGTTGCTCCCATGCTTCATATATTTGTAGACAATTGGGATGGCCATGGACTGCCCATAATGTCCTTACCTCTTCCAATTTTTGAGACCTATAACAATAAGTGAGTTCGATTTTCACAGCGAATACGCCAATTCCTTGAACGACCATGACTTTATGGGTGCATAACACACGACTTACCGATCTCTAGCGCCAGTGTAAGCTTTTTTGGTGGCTTTCAATGCGTATTCTATGCCCGTTGCGATATGTCTGACTCTATACACGTCCGCAAATGACCCAGAACCAATTGTATCCAAAACAGTGTATGTTGTTTCAAAGTAATCAGGTGGGTCGGTATCCGATAAATCTTCGTTTAATGCAAGTGCTACAACAACCAATATAAGTTTAGTAGCCAGTTTTAAATTCATTACTACAAAGACCAAAAAGTAAATATCTAGAAAGCAATACTTACATGAATTCTCAAGGAAATACTTTCGATCCAGGTGATGAGCTTTAACAGGTCGTTGTTTGTAAGGTCTGACACCAAACATTGGTACCTTTGTTGGAGCTTTGAATTGTATCGGAAATGAGACTGGACTTGGAGGAACAAAAGCCGGCGGAGACAAGTTGGAGTTTTCATCACTTTCGTCATTATCATTACAGTCTTCCTTCGGCATGTCCATTCCGCTTTCATCATTTGGGTTCGTTCGGGAGGACGAGAGGGGAACTAACGAAGTTGGAAAGTTGGAGGCTAAAGATTTTGGGGAACCGAAGGACTTTGACCTTTTGAATGGTAATTTGGCTGAAGCACCAGATGCAGGGTGGTTTCGGATTGGACTCGATTGCAATGAATTATTGAATGATGAGATTCGAGAAGAGCGATTAGAAGAATTAAATTGAACACGGGATGAGGGAGAGTCATCGTCTTTGGGGGTTAAAGAAATGGTTTGTATACTGTCTGAAGATTTTGACTTTCCAAATGGCGAAGGGGGGACGACGTTGCGAAAGGAATGAGGATGAAGGCGAGGTTGTGGCTCTGACTGCGGCCGAGATGGTGGATGACGAGAAAGGAAGAGATTTTGAGGGTTCCTTTTACATGGCGTACCAGGGGTTGGTTGTGATGGATTTGATTCTCTCTTAGATTTGATACCTGTCGAACGAAAACTTGGGACAGGAATGTTGGAACCGCGAGGACTTGTCAGGGAATGATGATATGGAGATTGTGCTGATTTGGCAGAACGCAGAGGTATATTTGGGAGAGATAGTCGTGAGTGAGGAGATCGCTTGATAACTGGAAGAGGTTTGAAGAATCCGTCGTTATCTCTGGTATGCCGAATGGATTCTGTGGATGAAGTGGGGCCGGACTCTGAGGATGGGCTATGAAGGACGACTGCTTCGGATGCGGCAGAATGATGGGGATTGTTTTCTGTATCCATCGCTATGTTACCGACGAATTCATATATAAACCCTAGACAAATGGAGAGTGGAAGATCCAATAAATATAGTCCGAGAATGAGTTTTAAGACGAGCACGGGATGAAGGAAGGCCGACTGGGAAGACTCGCGAAATTCAAATTTATCAATTTGTCTGCGGCGATGCACATCACACTCGAAAGGCCCACGGAGACTCTGACTATCACAAGTGCTTTCACGGATGATACATGATGCTGTGAGTTACCTCATACAGCAATTATTCTGGATCGTGCTTAAATTGTGAATAGAAGGGATGCCTTGAGCACAAGCTGACGGGGAGAGATGAATGGATTCCCGGATGAAAGATTAAACCACGTCCACACACATAATACCACTTTAATGATACACTCTCCACTATGTATATCCGATATTGTCTTTCTGCTCAAATGATGACGATGTGGATTCTCCCAGCACTAGTGTGAACAAAACAAACAAAAGAGAACGCGTCTTTCTCGAATTTTGTCAATTGATATCTGTATTTCATTGCCACATCTCGACACAACACGATATCAAACAATTCCACAACGCCAGCACAAGCAGAATAAAAGGCTGTGAAAGATCCGTCGGCCACAGAAATTGCCAAATGATTGGACAAAGAAAAATGGAGAATGTAAAATAAGGTTCCAAACTAGCCTTCCGCCTATTAGCTAGAGCAATGTGTTGGAAATTAATTTCAAAATTTAAGACTTACGCTGCCGACAAGTAGACTGTAAATGACCGGATTATGTAAAACTCAATTCATTGAAACGATTCTAATTAAATGAAGTCGTCTTGGACGCACATGTCAATTAGATCACTTGTCTTTTCGGGATGGAACTGCAGGCTTTGGGAGTATATACGTCATAAGGAAAATTCCGTTGTTATCCTTGATTAACCAGTCATATGTTGTACAACAGACTACTCCAGAGCCCAGACCCGACGAGGCATTCAACGTCGGTAAATAATCTTGTTGATTATCCGACCCATATAATCAGTGCGACAGAAAATCAATTTCCCAACCAATTCTTATTCTATTCTGCCCATCTCGACTTCTGGCTGACAGAAGCTGAGTTATCTGTGAGTTCTCTTGTTCACACATAATCAAAAAGCACATGGCATGTACGACAGTGTGTTCGTCAAGTGAGTGCCACCAAAAGCCAAAAGTTCAAGAATTTCCAATCTGCTGACAAACAACGAAATCGACGTTCTTTTTGCAAATCAGTGGCGTTGTCTTGTTTCGGCTCATTTGCAATAAATTTTCCAGCTTCAATGTTTGATGGAAGTGGTTGAAATCGTGCGCAAGTACGGATGAGGCGTATCTCAGTTTTTAATATTTGCAAGGGGAGGAACAAGCACTTGGTATGTTGCGAGAATATTCAGATGAAATGTTTCTTGGTGTTTCTGTCGTCATCTCCAATCAAATTGTTAATATTAAAAGAAGCGAGGATATCATGCTTAGACAGAGCCCTGGTCCAATCCCATCCTGATCTCATTGAGATTGAAATCCCATATCCGCAGATAAGAATTAAATTGCACGCCCGTGACATGGACGCATTGTCTTTTGTAACCGCAAAATAAAAACACATTTTGGGCGCTCTTTTTTCTCTCTTTTTCTTCCTCACCCAAAATACTGCATTCTCATCTTTCCTCTCCGTCCGCTAAAAGATACATAGACTCTATATTCGTATCCGGGCACCACAACTCTCCTCGCTTAATATTGCATCCGACAGGACGACTTCACGCCCACCACCTTCTTTCATATACGCCCGCCCCGGCCCAAACCTCCCTAGTCTCTCCTGCCTTTATTGCCCTTTCACAATCCCTCCCTGTTGAGAATGTCATCACAACAGAGTCCGTATCCGTCCCCGAAAACTCCAAAGACAAGGATGATGAATCCTTCTCGGTCGCCAATGTCGTCGAAGTCTCCGAGATTACAGCTCAAATTTGCGAAGAATAATATGAACGGCTTACGATTAGATAGGAATAGTGACAGTTCTCCGGGCAGTCCCTTTCAGAATTTAGCAAAATTTGTGTATGTAGTCTGCCTTCTGTTTCTTATTCCTTCTATTATTACAATATTACATTTGACGATCCGAGATGGGCTTCGGACTTATATTACCTGGCTTAGTTTTGCTCAAAGATTGGAAATTTCATGATGTTACATGGATGCCATTGTGATCATCATTCTAAAATTGCTTTCATTTTTGCTAATCTCTTTTTCTTCTGCCCAGTGACCCATCCGGCCGACTCAACTTTAGCAATAAAGCCGTCCTCCATTCCTCTGGTGTTGACTTCTCGCAAGGTCAATCGTATTCTATTTCCCTACCGGAACTTGAACTCAGGGAAGAACTAGGACGAGGGCAATACGGTGTAGTTCAAAAAGTCTTTCACAAACCGACAAAAGTGGTGATGGCGATGAAGGAAATCAGACTAGAATTGGACTCAAAGAAACTGAACCAAATATTAATGGAATTGGATATTCTACATAGAGGTTGCAATCACTTTATTGTGGAGTTTTATGGGGCATTTTTTATTGAAAGCACAGTGTATTATTGTATGGAGGTTCGTCAACGCTTTGAATTTGGTAGTGCCCAGGAGGCTGTGCAGTGAACCGAGTGACTGATTTAACTTTTCTATTTTAGTATATGGATGCCGGCAGTTTGGATAAATTATATGGATATGAAGGCGGAATTAAAGAGGATGTCTTGTCTAAAATCACATCATCGGTAATTGTTAATTCTTTACCCTTCTTATACTGTATGGTCTGACCTAACATAATGGTTGCATGACAGGTCGTACAAGGTCTTAAATTTCTGAAAGATGAACTCTCAATCATTCATCGAGACGTCAAACCGACAAATATATTATGTAATACAAAAGGGGAAATCAAATTGTGTGATTTTGGTGTGTCCGGCCAACTAATACAATCTTTGGCCAAAACTAATGTGGGTTGCCAATCGTATATGGCTGTATGTATATTACGTCTTCTGGTTCTTTTCTTTATTCCGCGTATGAACTTACTAACCCTCACTTTTGAATATCGGTATCAGCCTGAACGTATCAATGCTGCGGAAGCAAGCACATATACTACCGCATCCGATGTGTGGTCGTTAGGTTTATCACTCCTAGAAATGGCATTGGCTACATATCCTTATCCACCTGACAAGTACGACTCAATCTTCGCCCAATTAAATGCCATCGTGATGGGTCCTCCTCCGCAACTACCTGCAGATAAATTTTCAACGGATTGCAATGAGTTCGTGAACAAATGGTTTGTTTCAGATTTATGTGCTCTTTCTTGCTTATTCTTCCCGAATGTTAACTTTCCTTTGTGTCATCTCCGTCTGGTCCGCTAACTCATCTTTCCTCGTTTCTTAATGTGAAAATTTTCGTGAAAACAGCCTACAAAAGGACCCCGCCGACCGTCCGACGTATTCCCAACTCCTTGATCACCCCTACCTTTTGAAATACAGAGACGTAAACGTAGATGTTCAGTCATGGGTTGTGAATGCTCTAAATTGGAGGAATAGCTTGTCATCCACTGGTAGTGTTAGTGGTGGCAGTAGTGTCGGAGGGTCTGAAAAGGGGAGTCCAGGGGGTGCCAGTTCTAGTGATGTTGAGATGGCGCTGTGAAATGAAGTCTTGAGAGTGCGATTTGTTGAGTACTTGCTGCTGAGTTAGTGTGGATTAAGCAGTTGACAGTTTATTTTTGTAGTTTTTGTCCAGGGCGAAAGGGATCTAATATTGTTCTGCTCTCTTTTTGGCGTGTTGAAACCTTTAAAATTCTGCAGAAAAGGGAAAAAAGGGGATTCGAAACCAAATGGCGACTGGAGGACAAGGAAAAATTCATGGTGGATTTAATATCGTGATACTCGTTGTAAAGATTTTCTTTTTTTGTTATTATACAAATTAATACTTGGGTTCAGTAAACTCGTTGCAACCCAAATGCTTGACAATACTTCGACCTTGCATCCGAATGTGTGGTCCCAATGTGATTGTTACCGTGCAACGGAAGTGTGCTAAGTGCAGTAGTTTGTTCATAATTTTTGTATAATATTTTAACTCTGGCTGAGAGTGCAGTGCGATCGTTGGATTACATCCCATGAAATTTAGATTGAATCTGACTGAGGCTCACAATTCATTGAGATATACCTCACAGAGGATGGGTCCTATCAGCTTTGAATTTGTTGCTGGTACTAACTAATTAAGACATAATCATTGTCCCTTACTCATGGAAAATGAAAAAGTACAAATATATCACGTCGATCCGTAAATTCTATCTGTCCTTCTAAATAATAGCGTAAGACATACAGCCGAACGTTTTGTAGAATGATATCTTGTGTGACAGAACTCACTGATGTCGGAAATTAAACACGAAAGATGAAGCAACGCTGAGAATATGGGTAATTGAGAAGATATGTTCTTAATATTCTCACAACTATGCTTAAACCTCGCTAAGACGATACCAGTATATCAAGGGGATTCGTTTTCGCAAAACATGGATTGATGCTAAAACCGAGCACACAATGGTCTGGAAGTTGCGCTGCGCCGAAACACACGTCGCGGAGTTTAAGAAGGCTGCAAGCTCATCCAAGATGTATTAGAAATATTTAAATTTTAAAGAAACAATACAGCCAATCGATAATGCTAATTACTAGATTCTCGGGAAATATGTGAGCGCAACGATTCGGTTTTCTGAAGATATAAATTGGGTAGATATAAATTAGGCGGACGGAAGCACCAGTAAAAGCATCTCCATCATCAGCTTTATACAAACCTCACCATATATTTAAGATTATCAATCAGAAATGTTCGCTTCCGCTTCTACTTTACTCCTTTCAATCCTCGCTCTCTCATCAAGCTCACTCGTAGCCGCCTTGCCGAACGGCACTCCCGTTCCGCAGACCGCCTCGGCAAATGCCAGTGCCACTCCCGCTCCCGCTCTGCAGAAATTCAGCCTTGTTTATCGTGAGAGTGGACGTTGCTTGCATCCTAAGGGGGGTGATGCAAATCCCGGCGATAACACCGAAGTGGTTTTGTACGATGGCTGTTTTGAACCGCGACTCCAGTTCACTTACGACAACGCGACTCAAACTTTCAAACATGTCACTAGTGGAAAGTGTCTAGCTCCTTTAAGGGCTGAAGGTAGAAATGACAATCCGATCGTGCTGACTAGTGCATGCGATTCCGAATTTGCTAAATTCCAATGGGTTGAGAATGGCTTAATTCAACACATCAAAACTCGTTCATGCTTCCATCTGTGGGGTGCTTGGACCGACAATGGCGCACCATTGAACTTATATGAACCATTGACAAATATTCAGTTGTTTCAACATTTTGCCTGTCAGTTGTTTCAACATTTGTATCATTATGGTTAGCTGGGACAGTCACATTGTACATATTTAGATTCAACTCAATTATAGAATAAAAATTATCCATATTTGATTTTGCAACCATCCGGAAGCGTTTACGTGTAAATTGAATTATGGATATCCAATTGCTCAAACGTTTGAATACCATGAATCATAACTAAAATATGATCAGTTTTGCTGAAAATTCCAGAATAAGTACTAATGAGAAGTTCAAATATTTCAATTGAAGTGCTAATTGTCTGTCAGATTGATGGCACCCATCCACTTTGAATTTCAGGGAACTCGCCAAGTATTCAGAGAGAGTTTAAATATTAAATATCAGGTAGTATCGAGGCTCATTTAATTAAGGATTCTGGTTAGAAAAATTATACTTTATATCACTAAAACTATATTTATCATGACTTAAAGACAGAGAAATATTTATGATTTTTATTCTTTATAGTATTTAGTTACTGTACATTGTAAAAGACTAACAAGATATAAATACGATATTAACAGATATATATACACTAGGTAAATTACCGCTACATGTTTAACCGTTAAATGACGGTTGAAAACGTCAAAAGCTACATTTAGGCATTCTTTTTACGTCCGAAAAGACCTCTCAATCTACCTCCTTGCTTTTGTGCACCTTGGTTGGTTTCAGCAGCATCGTTGTCAGCAGCTGCGGCTGGAGGTGGAGCTGCAGCTTTGGCGGAGGGTGTTTTAGTTGCGTTACCAGCGTTCCCGTTTCCCGCTCCGGCACCGTTATCCATTACGACGGGGACACCTAGTGTACACGGATTTCGAATACAGCATTAGCGATTTCATATCGAATCAGGCTTAATGAATGAAGGAAAAGAAGACTTACATCCACCGAAGGGACCAGCACCTTGAATCGGATTTCTGCATCGAACCATGCACATATTTCCATCTGCTCCACCTGTACAAGCTAAATTTTGAGGCATTTGAACAACTAATGGGTGATCTGTTTTTTGACCTTTTCTGTTTCTTCCGTTTCGTCCAGGAACTTGAGTTGAGACTTCTAAATTTTGGAACGATTTTCCAGTACCGGTTTGATCGAGTTCACAATTGAATGGGCCGGCTCCGTCTATTGGTTCCAAGATTGACAAAATTAGTGGGAAGCATTAGTACATCAGTTTGCAAGATTTGAGCTTGAACACTAATTTGGAGACTTACCGCCATTCACTTGGTGAACAGTCAAGGTGAGAGGCTGACCACTGAAATGAATGTATCGAGAATTAACTTAACGTCCACTTATGAGATCAAGAAATCAAAGTGTAAACTTACGGAGCAACGCTGGGCAATCCTCCAAGATCACTCATAATATTTTGCACTTCAGACTGCATATCAATTCTTCCGCCCCCGAGTGTTCGACCTACCAATTACGTCAACAGTCAGCAATCAGAATCGTTTCGGAGTGTAAGCACTTCATTTTGATGGAAAAGTGTACATACCACAAGCACCTGCCCTACCGGAAGCGATTTCTCTGTCATCAATAATGGCAGAATCCTGTTGACAAGGATTTCGTTGTGTACAATCTCTGTATGATTTATTTGGACATAGTGAATATCGATCGAAATATGCTGTATTTGAATTATGAAATATTTACCTTGGTGTTGATTCCTATGTACGTAAGTATCCACCAATTTCAGATGTAGAATTAGCAAATGCATCGCGTAAGATGGTCGCAAAAGCGAATAAACGTAGAGCTTCAGTTTTTAAAAACTAGAATGATGACACTTACTTTAATACCTAATGCACGTCCGTTGATACCGTTAAGACCTTTGGCTCTGTACGAAAAGAATGCAAACAGCGTTAGATGGCTTATTAGAGATGATTGGCGGCTGAAAATCACTGTAGTTTTAGAACATACCCAGTGATAGCACCATGTTGATAAGACCCGCTAACGAGGGCAAGGACAAATAGAGATAAAGTAGCGATATGTTTCATGTTGAAGAGAAAAAGTAATGTAAATGTGTAAAGTGGAATAAACCCAGGAGAGATCTGCCTTACATTTATATATCGTAAAAGGACAGTCGGCCTCACGGCAACTCATTTAAGCTAAATTTTAAAAAGCACAGGTCCGCTCATTCCAAATTGTATGAGATATCATTATATTTATTATTGTCTTCATCAGCACGCGAAGTTCATGGGATGGCTTTCATCTTACCTCGGTACAAAGCCATCGAGGCTTGTAATTGTGAAATTGCAAATTACCAAATTTTAGCACACTACTTTTTTCCCTATTCAACGTGTGGTACAAATACGTCATTGTTTTACTAAAATTAGCATAATGCTTAACAGAAATTAGGACTTTGTAGCGTTGTATATATATTTCAGCTAGTTTCGGTTAATAGGGCCATATGGCATCTCACAGACACGTCGGCCGGCAATGGTTTAATGACTTTTTCAAAGCGCGGGAAGCAACGTAAAGTCACCATTTCTCGTTTAATGCACAATTTATATACATATAGAGAACTAAATTCTTTTTGTGTTAAAACTTATTGTCTGTTTTCCAGTATACAATGCATTGCTTGTTG
The DNA here is from genome assembly GCA_025602915.1 of Paraphysoderma sedebokerense. Classification (NCBI taxonomy): domain Eukaryota; kingdom Fungi; phylum Blastocladiomycota; class Physodermatomycetes; order Physodermatales; family Physodermataceae; genus Paraphysoderma; species Paraphysoderma sedebokerense. The sequence goes on from JAHLJZ010000096.1 coordinate 13,334, forward strand.
TTGTCTAGACGCATGCGTACACATAATTAAATTCCATTAAGTTGTACTGAAAATAGAGCGGGTTTCTCATAAAAATGAGAACTCTTGAGTGACGTAATGTCGTTCCTCGGAGCGTGAGTAATAATTTATGTCACGGACTCTTATAAGTATTCCATGTTAATCGGAGGTGTGTCATTCCGCCTCGATGTTCAGAGCACTGAACCATGAATGTGAGATTAAATATTGAAATAATTTCGTATATATTGACTCTCCTTAAATGTAACTTAAATACAAATGCTCATTCTAATCGGTTAATTAAGTTCCAGACTTCGGCTTCACGGTAAGCGATAATTTTGTCCAAATGAGGGGCACAGATGAATCCGGATGAAAGGGTTGCAAAGTGAACATTAGATAAAGTGAAATGTCCACCCTAAATCCGCATTGATTAATGGTATCGCATGCAGGATTAATTTGGAAGGCAGAGTCGCAAGTTGACATATTTCATTCTAGTGAGGGATGTGCGAATGAAAGCAGTTTAATTATCACAAACGTTTGAAAGTGCTCTCGCTCTAATATAATTGAAGTTTATTGGACAAAAGCTCCTGTCGCCTTGATTTTCGCTCTCTGTTGCTGGAAACTTATAAGTGTGTAGACTTTTATAGTGAAAACAATTGTGGATGGTGTACTTTGGGTTAAGCGTTAGAGAGAGAATTAGTTTTGATCCAATACATAATTTACGCAGATAAGTACAGACCTGTCCTCTAGACTGATCAGCACTAATTTCCTATCACTCTCCCTGTATTCCGCCGCCCCCCGTAGCCTTCGTATCCTGTTTGTAGTCAGCCTTAGAGTGTTGGCTCAGGTTGTCGAAGAATTTGCGTTGCAGCTTGAAACCAGTCACAATGCCTAGTATCCTATCCATGGTCAGCTTTTGGTGAAGCAACGCACAAAAAGGCGCGGCACCGCATCTCTTTCACCCTACAGATTGGGTACAACTTAGCGACGGACCCGTTTCGAGAGTACTCCCTGTTACATGATAAGGGTTTTTCCGTAAATGCGTTATTTGTGAGGTCAGATATTAATAGTTTTGGCTTAACGTCAACGCACCGCATTGGGGTTTTATCAGCATATAAACCTAGTCTCACCTTTCGTGCAAAACATCATCAGTTTTCAAAGCCTACAAAAAAATACCTATACAATTAGAAATGCTTTACTCTACTTCTACCTTACTCCTTGGTGTCCTCGCTCTTTCATCAAGCTCAATCGCCGCCGCCACATACAGTCCTTATAACCCCACGACCATGTCAAGTTTGCCATTCACGATTATGCATCGTACAAGCGGACGTTGCTTCCATCCTAAAGGTGGCTCAGCAACTCCCGCTGATAATACTCAAATTGTCTTGTACGATGGTTGTGCTGAACCTCGACTTCTTTTCGAATACAACTCCGGCACTCAAACTTTCAAGCACGTGTCAAGTGGAAAATGTTTAGTGCCCCAAAATTCGAACGTCCAAGATAACACTGCCTTGGTGCTCAGTAGTCAATGCAATTCTGAGGATACCAAATTCACTTGGGGCCCTTCCGGTATTCAACACATCAAGAGTGGCAAATGTCTTCATCCACATGGAGGTCGGGCGAATGCCGGCAGAGACACCGGAATGGTATTGCACAGCGGCTGTGGGGAAGAACGATTAGCATACGATTTAGTATTGCCCATCCTACGAAATTAATCGATATTTGATACAGTTATAGTTAGTCAAAAATATGTAATCACAATTTTTAATTTATTCGTCATATATAGATGATAGAGAGCTTCTGGGAACTCGTATACTTCTATGACGGTCGATTAATCTCATATATGATGTTATGCAACAAATAGACTTTAGAATAAACATTAAGTATGTATGTAAAAATTAGCCTGTGGGGTCCCTATCCCAATTGCTTTTTACTGAAACATATCGAATGTAAATCGAGGTGACATGTCACTAATGCATCAGTCCGCCTTAACAATATCAAAAAAATTCTCAATAGATAAGAACTATATAATTATTTTGTCGGTAGACTGAGCGTTCAATTAAGGTCCGAGCCTCAGTTAAAGCTCGATTCGGGTAGCAGACAACTAAAACCCCGTACTCAGGTACTGCCATTGATTTCAAATCACTCTTTCTGCTCTCCGCCGTGGCATCCTGTTTATAGTCAATCTTAGTAGGGCTGCATAAAAGTTGATAAGAATTTGAAAAGCTTGAAATCTGTTACAAAGCCCTACGTCCTATCTGGTGTGGCCTCTGGGAAAGACCGCATATTTTTTACCCGATAGATTCGCACCAACATCGCGACGGACTCGTGTGAAGACTCGAGAGCAGTCCCTGTTACAACATAAGAAATTTTCCGCGCATGCCTAGTTTGTGCCGGTCAGTTTCATGGTTCGACTCAACGTCAACGGCACCGCCTTGGTTTTATCAGCATATATTGCAACATCAACTTTTGTGTGATCTTCATCGTCAATTCCGAAACCCTATAAACAAACTTAGTCCTGACAATCAGATATGCTTTCTTATACTTCACCATTACTACTCTGTATTCTCGCTCTTTTGTCAAGCTCAGTCGCAGCTACTGACGTATATAACTCTTATTTCGGATTTCTGCAAAGTCTTTCCATTCGCGATTATGCATCGTACAAGCGGACTTTGTATTCATCCTAAAATTACTCGGCGACACCCGCAGACAATACTCAAGTGGTGTTATACAATGGTTGCGGACAATATCGGCTTCTTTTCAAATACAACTCTGGCAATCAAACTTTCAAGCATGTGTCTAGTGGAAAATGTTTGGTGCCGCAAAATTCACAAGTCCAAGATGATACTCCCTTGGTACTCAGTAGTCAATGCAGCAGTGATGAGGCCAAATTCACTTGGGGCCTTCCCGGTATTCAACATGTCAAAAGTGGTAAATTTATCTATCCCCAGGGTGGTCGGGTGAATCCTATCCGAAACACTCAAATGGCTTTGGGCAGCCGTTCTGAACACGATGGATTGAAGTATGATATTGTGTACCCGCTTCAACCAAGTCAATAAGTCTGCGACAGCGATAATATTCAGTTTTTAAAATCTGCAATTAGAATAGTTGATTCATTCGTCGTATATAGATGATAGAGCGCTTGAGTGAACTCTACTCTTTCACGGTCGATTAATTATGATGGTATCCAACAAAAATAGATAAAATATAAATAGATTAAGTATTTATGTATATTTTATCTGAGTGCTCATTCCAATTGGCCCAGCTCCTGCGTCAATGTAAATCTAGATATCCTCAAGGCTGCAACCATTGCATTAGTCCACATTAACGCCATCAAATAGTTCCATTTGAATAATCTATTTAGCAAATTCAAGTAATATCCCATGACAATTCATTTTACGAGTAAAAAGGTTAACGTGGCTATCAAATTTAGATACTACTATTGTATTGTAATTCAAGATTTGCACAACTTGCTTTTACGTTTCCGCGGGTCATACGTCAACTGAGATATCTTTCCTGCTATACTAATACAGGTATCTGAGTGATGCTATTCCGTCATTATGATTAGAGTCCACATAAGGAAGGAATAGATATAAGAATTCATTGAAAAGACTTTTTCTGTGCTGTTGCGATACATTACGGCGCCCGAATAACCCGATGATGATGATGCCCGCGTGAGAGCAAGATGTGATTCGAGCAAATGAATAAAACAAACATAATGAGGCTGACGACAGGAGAAAAAGCACTTTCTTCTATCACAACAATCTTGCCCAGATACTTCTGTCCTAGCATCGTGCTTAAGTTTAGGTCGTCGGTGGTTTTTACTATTTTGAAATCTAATATACATTGTCAAGGTGAGTGAATGATTTTTCATCTCACGGTAAAGTCCGACATTGTTGTCGGACACTTCTCCCATCCGATATTTTGTAGCCTTTTGATTTGCTTTATCATCTTAGTGACGTTGAACCTTAAAGCTGATATGGCCTATCTTTTTATTTTGCAGCTCCCACATTGGTATTTTAACTCATTATAAAAAAGCATGCCAAGTACAGGCGACATTATAACTTTGCCGCAGAATGGCGAAGGCAGCCATTTTCTCAACGAAAACATGAAGGATATCTCAAATTCGAATAATAAAAATCAGACCGCTTTGGTTAAAGAAAGTCCTATGAGTAGACCGAAGACGACTGGGGCGACCATGAACGGCACAGGTAAGATGGCAATATTTCAACGGATGACCAGTGAAGCAATTGTGGCAGATTTGTGTAGGATTATTGTGAGATTTGTGTGACTTTGGGATTTTGTGTAAATTTATGGGGTTTCCGGATTTTTAAGGCTTACTGAAGCCACATCCTGACGATTGCGGTGCTATTTTCGACTAATTTGGTTAACCAAAATCATGGCTTTTTTTATATTGATTGAAATCTCAAACAGTTTCTTCCACAAAAGCTCCAAATATTACGGCTACTATCATAACAGGCACTCGACCTCGTGCTTCCCCGTCCCGACCAAATCCTAATGATACCCCGTCTTCTACCCGAAAACGACATCGGGCGTCCCCATCAAACTCCTCCTCCAACATTGCCTCCAAGAGAGTAAAACCATCTGCAGTGATTCAAGTGACAACTTGTATGCGTGCAAATGGTATGTCTTTCGAACCGTTCGATGACGATGATTTAATTATGGGAAAGAGACAGAGGGGCAAAAATACGAGGGTTCCCATGGAAGATCCCGATGGTATAAAATCAGGATCATTCTCCCCTGATGAATTACGGTTGTTTATTGATGGCTTCAATACATTTGGGCGAGATTGGAAAAGGGTGTGTTATACCTCTGCTTCTTTCTGCTTTGCAAGCGGGTGTTCGGGTGTCCTGAATAAGTACTAAATCTTAAATTGACGATTCAATCCAGATACAAGAACATATGGGTGGTAATCGCGATATAAAGTCGATTAAAAGCCATGCTCAGAAGCATTTTATTAAGCTTTTTCGAGATAATATTCCTCTTCCCGCTATTGTAGGTGTCCCAATGTTTCTGTTCACTTTTCTCTTTTTCATCTTGCTCGATGCCTCGTGACGTAATACCAATTAATGCTCTCCTTCATTATTGCCTCAGGTTCTGAAAACAGGCAAAGGCTATACACTCTCTGGTCGTCCACTAAACCCTAAATCATCCGCTTGCAAGCCGTACCTACAACATTTACCACAATTCAAGCATATATATGAAAACGAGTTGAGTGCTTCTAATTCATCGACAGTATCAATAGACTCCGGTCTCAACGAGACGGAAAGCAACAATGGAAGCATTGTCGGGGAAGGGGATGAAGAAGAAGTAGATGAGCTAGAAGGCGAAGGTGACGAGTCGGAGCTAGGAAACGAGGTAGGGGAGGGATACGAAGATATTAATGAAATAGACAGCGACAGTGACGAGATGGATGACACGAGATATTCCAGTCCGTCAATATCGATGGTTTCTTCGGGTATATCGTCCGTTGTATGATCTGCTGTTATGCTCCTGAAAACCGTAGCGGGACTTGAGGTCATTCGAAAAAAGTTATAAGTTCCAATTGTAAAATACATTAATAATGAGGTCGTGGCTGTAATAGGAAGGAAATCTTATGTTTAATCCTAGTTCTATATATGACGCAAATAAAAATGATCATCTCTTTCGCGCATTTGGATTCCACTCATGAGTCGTTGGAATCTGTTTTTTCCATCGGTGCTAATGCAATATCCGAGTGGAATTTAGTCTACGCTTTCGTTTCTGACTATTAGTTCTTGTGTTCTGGAAAGCCAAGTAAATCATCATGTCCCTTTTGAAGATATCCTAGGGAACACGCATATAGTCGAAAGTCGAATACGCCACAAACCCGCCGCTCTTGGAAAATGAAACATTATCAACAATATGATGAGTTTGATAAATCTGACTGCCAGACGCTTTTAACTACAGAAATTGCATTCAGAGTCTATTCTGATGAGGTACATATACAGAATATAAAGTAGCGTGAAATGATGTCGATCCGCACAGCAGGGGAATGTGGCGTACAGATGGGAGTTGGCAAACTTCCCTTTCTTCACTCCTTCCATCTCCAAACACCCTCCATTCCCCACGAAACTATTACATCCCCATCCGTCGCATCATTCCGCATCCTCTAATTCATCATGATCCGGGACGCTTCGTCTGGTGATCTTCCCTCAAGGACTTCACCGTCGTCCTCGTCAAACATAGGTGATATTCAGCCACAAAAAGGGTATTCGCAAAATCCCACACAATCCCCGGCCTTCAAGTTCCAACCAAAATTGCAAGGATTCAGTCAGTTTTCCGACAATCCCAAGAGTGGATTCTCCATCAACAAGAACAGACAAGGGGAATCGAAGAGTTCTGCACGCGATTCCTTCAATTCGTTCACTGCACCAATCGCTCAACAAGAGAACAGAAATCGAGCTGAAGCTGTGAAGCATAGCGATAGAGCATTTTTCAATCCTCAGGCTACAGGCAAAGGCTTGTCGTTTGGTAGGCCGTTTTCCCATGCTCGACCAATGTTTGGTGCCGCGATCTTCAATCAGCAGAAACACGACATGAACGCCACGCAAGATGCTTCTACAGCTACTGGTACTCAAGATGATCAGAAGCGGTTAAACTCTCCTGAGTTAAAATACAATGATATGTTTGCCAAAAAGACGGTATCATCTTCTGATTCTTCCTCCGCTGCGTCAAAGGTGGATAATGGTGGTATCGTCGGAGGCCCTGAAGGAATGGCGCGAGCAGACCGACAGTTTATTCCCAAAGATTTTTCGGCCAATCGTCGTCCCTCATTTATCTTAAACCAGCGTAACGCTGATGGCCTGAAACACTTAAGAGGTTTGGAAAACCGAGGTCATACAGTCAATCCTTCAGAGGATGTGCCAAGCGAGAATCAAGGCGAAAAAGGTCAAGAGAATGAATCAGTCACAGCTAAACCACCCTTGACAAACGGAAAGGACTCCAATTCTATATCTATGCAAGCAAATACTGTAAACTCCCTCCAAAGTGCTACTTCACATCCATCTCCTTCAAATTTTCCTACATCGACGCCATCTGTTTTTAGTGTCACTCCGCCTCCTACACCACTGGGATCTCTCGGCATGAAGCGAACGTTGTCTGTTCCAAATCTATCTAAAACGTTAAAAGTGGATATGCCGACGGGAACGACAGAAGAGCTGAAATCTAGAAGCTTCGCTGCTTCTCCGATGAACCTGGAAAGCCACAATGCCAGTCGGCCTTCCCTGGCAACTAGTGTGGCTATGGAACCTTCTACTAACGCTGAATACTTCGAGAAGCCTCGAGGCCTTGTACCTTCCCCAACCAAACAATTTGGTGAACTTGCGAGACGTGCTAACTCTTTGCCTCGGACTATGGATAACTTCTTAACTCAATCCCCTACTAGTCGGCTTCACTCGCTCAATCTCGAGCAGCCACTCAAATTACAACTGCACTCCCCTCCCAAGCTCCTCAAAACTTGTCAGACGATTCGACAGGAATCTCCGTTCGAAACGCATCCGGAAAATGATTATCCAACATCTCGAGAATCCGGAACTCCTGTTGATTCAATCATGCCATTGGATGATGGTATGGATGGGTTTGGTGGTTTCCTGCGGTCGTTGAATAAGATAAAATCTGAACGAACTAAGTTGGTTGATGAAAACAAAGCAATGGTCTTTAATTGATTTCTTCTATTTTTACTTCTCCGAATTGTCGTGCTCACAATACAATTTATTGTGGGGTTTAGTCCAGCAAGCTGCATAAGCTTTATGAAACGAATAACCACACAACAAAGCTTCTTAATCATCTGATTTCAGTTCTTTCAACATTTTATGCTCTTACCGATTATACAAAGCAGCTTAGTGAATGGAACATCGGACGCGTAGGGCAACTGAGGAAAGAGGTGGTTATTATGAGCGGCGTCGTAAAATCTTGGAAATCCAGCACTCAGCTTACAATTTGTAATGGTCTAAATGGGTGCGGTGAACAAGAATTAATGAAGTGGGGTCAAAGACGGTGGGACCACTGTAAGTGTACAGTTGCTATTTTCTTCATGTGTCTGTCAAAAATCAATATATCTTTTCTCAAGTACACGAGAGCCTGAAAGAGACTAGTCGTAACCTCGATGATTGTAAGAGCGATCTACAGCGAACAAAAAAAGAATTGTCGCAGGCTTTGGAGTGCACAGAGTCATTATCTGTCAAAAACAGTATGTAGATTTCGATATTTCTATTGCTCTTTGAATGGAGAGTTGCTGATATTCATCTACAAGGCACCCTCTCTCAATCTGTGGCATCATTAACGTCTGCGCTGGATAATTTATCGTCGACTCACGAGTCATTCCAGTCAAACATGCGAAGTCTCCAACTAACTATCTCGACACTACAGTCGGAAAAATTAGAGGTTGAATTGCAAAAGTCACAATCAAGAGACGCTCACGAGAAGTTGTCAAAAGAACTGGCGAATTCTATCGACAGGAATAACGAATTGTCTCAGCAACTTTCTCTGATCTCAGACAAAGTGGAGTCGCTTCAAAAAGCAGAAGAAGCTTTGACAGCTGAACTAGGTGCAGCTTCGAAAGAACTGGACAAATTGCGAGACAGTGAGAATTCTGCCATCGAGTTGTATAAACTTAAAGAAAACGATTTGAGGACCGAAGTCGAAAAGTCGCAGCTGAGAATCATTGATTTAGACAATGCGTTGATGGAAACAAAGCAAAAGTCAGTGGGTTTTCTTTTCGTTCGCGAATATCACGTTCATTAGTTTACGACCTCAATACATACAGCCTGTACAAGACCGATGCTGCATATCAATGTCTCCAAGAAAATCATCGAAGCCTAACCGAAAATTATCAAGCACTTCAGTCTCAACATCGAACAGTCGCTGACGAACTACAGAAACTTCAGTCCGCCATTATAGCCAACCGGGATGCACAGACGGAAGCATTTAAAGTTGAATTGACGAAAATAGCGGCATCCAAAGATTCTCATTACAACACTTTGGTTGCTGAAAACAAGAAACTTCAGGATAAAATAGCCGACTATCAGACCAAAATATCCAGCCAAGACAATCAGTGGGAAGATAAGTTTAATGAACTAAAATTTGAAAAGTCAGAAATCGAGAAAAAGTTATCGGAGGCCCAACTGCGATTCAAGGTTGAAGAGGAGCGATGGGCGAGAGACAAAATGGAATGGGAAAACCAAAAGTCGACTTTGGAATGTAATCTGGAACAGTACGTATGCTTCTCCTGACAGAAAAGGAGTATCCGCGAGGACCGGTATTAATAAACCAAACATGTGGAATTAGGTATAGGGAATCGTTAACCACCTCGACAGTCTCAAACGCCAAGTTATCCATGCTAATCCAAGGAATCTCTGTGCTCAAAGCTTCAATTCCGTTAGAAGCAACTGATAAGGATACAGTAGGCGGTTCAGACACTTTATCACGAGATCAAATGGATTTATTGGCCGAGGATCTGGAAACTATCAGATTCCAGTTGAGGCAAGCTCTAAAAAGTAAAGAAAGTTTGATTACTGAATTGCAAGAAAAGTTGTCAGAATTCGAAAAAATTGGACCGATTGATGTGAGGGATTTTCGCCCTGTTTTGTCCTGCGTCAGCGTTGCTCTTTGAACTTACTTTTACACGCATGATAGACCCTGAAAAGGCTCCAACTGGAATCTGAAGGCATTCGAGCCGAACAGAAAAATGTAATGGCGCAAACGGAGGACTCTGATGTGCTTGCTCCAGATCATACCACACTACAGGTTACATTAACTTGGACCAAACTATCCTGGCCTTGACAACACGACTAATATTTTTTATTTCGTAGACCGCATTTAATAACCTTCAAGCTGAACATACCGCCTTGAGAGAAAATTATGACAAAACTCTTGAGCAGCTAAAGCATGTTGAAGGAAAATTTGTCGATGAACGCGCTAAGGTATACTCGAGTTCTCTGGTGGCTTCATCACTAGATTACTAACCCTTATGCAGTGCGAGAATGAATTGTCTGCTAAACTTCGAACGATGGCTACTCAATTGGACGAGGTCGCTAAGCAGCGAGAGGTTTGCCGTCTTCATGTGGTCATCGTTTTCTAATATCATACCTCGCGTGCTGATGAGCGTTGTACTTTCAGGTTGATCTGCTAAACCAAATTAAGAAATCAGAAAATCAAATCAAATCTTTAGAAACCAAACTTAATGCTGTTAACGCTGAAAAGGTATTTCCTACTTGGAGCGATAGCAGTTCGTCAACTACGGAAACTGATAATTCCCTTAGGATGATTGGACGAAGAAATATCGGGACCTTGAAATCAAATTTGAGCAAACTGAAAGCTCCCGGAAGCAGATAAAGAGCCCCTCAAAAACGAACAGCAAGCAGCTTATTGATTCACAAGAACGCGTATCAATCGACGTGAGCTTTTCTGATCAACTTTAAGTTTTGCGTGGATACATATATTGACAGGTTACTGAAACGACACACCTCTAACTATAGCCTTCCCCTGGCCGCTTTTCTCAGCTGGTTAAGAGCTCTCTTAATAATGACTCCGGAAGCAACCTTTCCATTACCGATGAGTTCATTCGCTCAACGTTGGAAGTTGAAAGCGACATTGCCAGTAACAGATCTAGTGCAAGTGTCATTCTGGCTAGTCATCCTCCGTCGAAGCAAGGACGCAAATCTAGGTCCGCGATTAAATCTAGGCCGATTAAGCTCGTTGCAAGTGACGGCGACGATGAGGTTATAGGTGATTCTCAAGAATTTAACCGAAGTGACAAGTCTAATGAAGTAAAGGATGGAAAAAAGCAAGGTAATGAAGCACCTGCTCCTAACGTAAGACCGAAACAAGACAATCTTGACCAAAGGGTCGATCGATTGGAAAGCATTAAGAAGGCTTCAGCCACTCCGAACAAAGTTGATGATAGAAATCAACTTAAAGGGATCCTTAAAAAATCTGGAACAGATATGGTGTCATCTGCTGCTGATACTTCTGCAGTTGCCACCTTCAGAACAATAGTCGAAGAATCTCCTTTCTCTTCAATCGCATCATCAGAGACAACTGCTATGACAGGCAAACGAAAGAGATATGAGCAATCTGAACTCGGAACTCTCGATAAACGCCTGAATTCTTTCATAGCCTCCTCGCAAGCGTCACGAAGAGTTCAGACGAATTCAGGGTTAAGTATCAGCAGCGTCAGTAAAAGAGTTATCATCCAAGCTGAAGACCACGGATTAGAGTTCAGTTCAAATCCTCATCGCGATGGCGATACTGATGTTTTAGACGGCGATGACCCGTTTGCTTACAGTGACAGCCCTGCCATTGAAAAAAAGGCAGTAAAAAAGGTAAAAGCACATTTTTTCCGTCACCTTCGCCTATTTTTATTGACGTGTACGTAATAGCCGAAAACCAAGATCACCAGGCGGAACTCTGTGTTTGTCCAATCCGGCAGCAGCTCAAACAAGGGAGATGGCAAGGAAAAGTCCTACAAGGTAAACCCTCTCTTACAATTAAGAATCTACAGTTGCAGTGATGCTTTAACTCGCTTTCGGCTTTAAACATTAGTCAACTGAAAAAATGAAAAACAACGGCGAATACAATGTTAACCCCACAGTTCCAACAGTATGAATTTATGTTGTCACGACAAACTGATGTGTACTAAAATCTTAATGAAATTAAATAGCGCCATTCCAGTTCCTCTCGGAATTCGTCAAAATACGGTCAAGGTGGCTCTTCGTCATCGAAATTCAAGTCTAGTAAAAGCCGGGGTCGGCAATCAAAATATTGAAAGGCAAACAAATCTTATACAATCTGTGAAAATTCATAATGTCTAAATGCAAAACCGCTGTTCTGTCTGATATTCTGTCATGCTTTCTTTAGTTTTATGATTGATCTGACGTACATGTCTTTAGTATTTTCTTCTAAAATCGGCTTCTTTTGTGGGTGCAGGCGTTTCTATCGGATGTCTCTTTTTCATTCAAGTGATCAATACTTTTAATTGTAGCTCTATTGCATAAACAAGTTCTATTTCGAACGTCATAAAAGTGTATAGAAATGAACCGAATTGTTTGGTGAATTACTTTTACTCGTTATGTTATATTCAGTTATATTATGTTAGTATATAAGGGTGTTGAAAATCTTTAATAAAAATGATTGATGCAGAAGAGTGTTGTGAGAGGGTGACAGTTTCATTCGATCTGCTTATTACTACGTTGACCAGTCGATGTATTCTGTATTGCGAACGTTGGACCGTTGAAAAAAATATCATATGTGAATAATCATCATACGGTGCATATTGCGAAAGCGGACTTAACACCTTGATTTGTACGGCTAATTATGATAAGTAGCTAGTGTGCCAGTTAGATTGATTAAGCTTAAATGTGCGTTGCCCTTTATTGCGCAAAGCGCGCAAATACGTGCTGCCACACGTTCAATAAATATCCAAGGAGGAACATTCTTCCGAGAGGACTCTTGTCATTAGCTGCTGACGGCTGCCAAATTAAATGCACTTTTACTGGTATCTAAATAAATTGTCGATGCAATAAGAACCCTCGAAAGACCTAAATAGCAGAAAAAAATGATCTCTCTAGTGATTGTGGTCTTCGGATCTTTACTTGGAGCTGGTTGTTTCATTGGGGAATCACTTCAAGCACCTCGTCAACCAGGATTCAACTTCGGTCAGGAATTCCCTCAAATAGTCTGTCCAACAATTCAAAGTCCTAGAGAAGCCCCACCGATGTACAATATTAACACAACGTTTTACGCCAAATATATTGCTGGTCCTGGAGGTGAGGAGCTGCATACTGGATTCGTTGCAATATTATGAGGGTGCTGTGAGTGTCGTCACACTACTGATAACTGTTTTCTTTCAGGTTTACCAATACTTGCTACGAGTGAGATTTCGGATGAAGCGTTATATCGGACTTGGGACGTGCTTACTCGAATGACTGGAACTTTGGATAAACGAGTGTTCCAACAGTTCCTGGAATATCGCGCCGTTTATGTTATAGCAGGTTTCTATCAAAGTACTATCAGGATAACCTAGAAACTCTAACTGACTGTTCCCATCGATTATCGTTACAGGACCCAACGCATTGTTAAACCATTTTCCTGGCACTACCGAGTTGAACGCAACGAAATTTGGCAATATCGGCGGCTTATCGACGTCCGGGAATTTTTCTGTGACAATAGCCCGAGAACAAAATATTTTGACTTTGCCGTTCGAAAATGCAGCACAAAATGACGGAAATTTTGGTGAATCAATCGTGGTTCATGAAGCTGCCCATTTGATTCACAGAATTGGGATGACGTATGATTCGAATTTCAATGTTAAAGTGAATGAAACGTACAATAATGCTAGGAGCAAAAACTTGTGGGAGAAAACTTATGCAATGGAAAATTACCTCGAATACTTTGCGGAAGGTAAACTCAACGCCTTAATGCATACGCAACAACGGCAGAACTGACCTTTTCCTTTCTGAATCTCAAACAGCTGTTCAAAGTTACTTCGATTCAAATCTATTGGTAGCGGAACCCGATGGTGTACACGGTGACGTTGCAAATCGCGAAAGACTCCAATCCTACGATCCCGAAATATTTAAATTAATTGACTCTCTATTCAAAGGCAACCCGTGGAGATATCAATTCCGTGACCCATCAGACCCAATTTGTCTTGAGGGAGAACGTCTTCCACCCTATTCGCCACCGATTGAAGGTATCAGTTGCCCTAAAATTTGGCCCGCCGAAATAGTTCCTGCGAAATACAAAGTGAATCTGGATTTCTATCGGAAATATCAGTCAACAAAATCAGGTAAAATTAAAAGAACCTCATTATTTATGCATCTGAAATAAAGACTTACTTTGACGATGTAGGCATCGCCGTTATTGCACCTGCCATGGTCGGGGAAGAAGCAATGCAGCGAGCTAGATACGTAGTAGATCAGGTGTTGAATAATATAGACCCCAAAATAGTACAGAATTTGAATGATTCAAACGTCAAATTATCGATTATCGGTAAGTATTCAGATATATTGTCTCTCAATTATGTGTGAGTGCTAACCACAAATTAAACTAGCCCGCAAGGATGACCTGGCTAGTCTACCTGAATACTTGGGTACATCACCAAACGATGCGGCTTCCAAGAGAACGGCTTTCTCTGTTCAAGGGTCTACTTCAATTATAACAGTCGGAGAAGAGAATCTGTTGAATCTTCCGAAACGAACTCTGCCATGGGGAGATCCAGCTCATGGAACGTGCGAATTGGTTCGAGGAATTGCTTACGCTGTTCACGAAGTCGGCATGAAACATAATCCAGCATTTGATAGTGAATTACAAGGAGCATTTAACAATAAAACCGCAAGTATTTGGGAGAACACAGATGCTGCTAAAAACCATAGAGAATTCTGGGCCCAAGGTATGAAATTTTGCTTTATCGATGATTTTAACGGAAACTAATCCTCTTCTATGATAATTCTAGGTGTTCAAAGTTATTTCGATTGTAGCGGTTTCTCTCCCATACCAGATGGTTCCCATAACTTCATTGACACAAGACAAAAACTGTTCCAATACGAACCGGTTTTGCATAAATTAGTCCAATCGGTATTTTTAGGAAGTATGGGTTATAAATACGAGTTTAGATCTAAACCGCTTTGCAGCATTACCGTTTTAAAATAGAAAGTAAATTGAATATACGTTATTGTTATATTATTGTATATATTGTGAATCACGACGCTATATATATGTTAGGATTTTGCATTTATAGAGTGTATACCTGAATAAACCTACAGATGTCCTCACTATTGCGAGCAAAATTTATTGGATTCAGTGGATAATTAATCAATATCAGCTAGCAGACTACGATGAAATGCATTTAAAATCTTTAATTGTCAGCCGCTAAACCCAGCGCGATTTATTAAGGGATCACCATAACAGTGCTATGATTAAGCTAGATGTATATTATATATATGTATCATATGTAACAATTATTCGCTAAGACCATCCTCCGACACAAATTAATAACCTAATCTTGTTAACTCTTTCACATTGCAACCGTCCTTGCCCGTCATCTTTGATATATCGTATCGTTAGAAGACTAGTCAGCTTGATCGCCTATTATCGGGTTGATACTTTCTGTTTGAGATGCAATTCTTCACTCTTAATCTGTTTCCAGCAGATCCAGATACGACGGTCGTCCAATATCTCTGTTTCGTTTTCTTAATTTGTACCGCTTTGTGTTTTCACCAACATTTTCAAATTCGGATCCTGATCCCGACTCCAATAATTTTGAAATTAATTCCAAATCGTTCGAATCGTAAGTGCATCCAAATAGCTCTACTCCGTCGTTCGGTCGAATATCGAATTCGTCAGAATTTCTGCTTGGATTTTGGTCTTCATGGTAATCTCGATGAGTGTACGTAGAACCAGAATAAGTATGATGACGCCGTCGTTGAGAGCGCGTAGAATCAATCGAAGCTCTGGAGGGACCCGGAGAGGCAGTTAAAATCGGGGATAGGGAGTTCGAATTCAGATGATAATCATTTTCGGTTCCGTCGATTTCGTCATTTGAGAAATAGTGAGAATTGGAAATGTAAGAGCTGCGGCGTCCATGCTGTAGTCCTTTCTTTTCCAGGGGGCAACCTTTTGCATGTTGTTGCGAACACACTTCGTCAACGCGAAGATGGCGATTGAGGGCGTCACTGCATGACCTATAGCAATCAGTACACATTCTTGAGAGAAATTGTAGAAAAATATATCAAACAAGACTTACACTCTGGCAAACTCTTTTCCGCAAATACAGCAATTGTAAGGTTTCACTTTCGAGTGCAATGATGTGACATGCCTTTTCAGATCATGCGCACGGGAAAATGATTTTCCGCAGTAAGAGCAGACTAAGAATATAGAAGAATTAAGGGGAATTCAATAAATATGCAAAGAGTTAATTTAACCTACCGAATGGTCGCTCTCCAGTATGTACCCGAATATGGGATTTCAAATTGAAAGGACGAGTGAAACTAATCCAAAGCAAGGGCGAAGGTTCTTAGTGAATTTTTATAGGTGCGTTAAAATTAAGTGGTAAGATTACTTACGCCTTTTCACATCCTTCATAAGGACACCTGTAACTCCTCGGTTGCTTTCTGGCGTTACCTCCCACTCGCCTAACTGTTCGTGCGTTGTGGAAACTTCTTCGATTTTTCATTGTACCCATCTTTTCAGGCTGATCCGATTCAAGATTTAGCAAGCCATCGAATGTCAGATCCGATGAGGCATTGACAGTGTTGGACGAGTTATCCGTGAACTCGTTGAGGTCATTCTCAGTGACCGATGCACCCAAGACTTTATCAATTTCCTCAGCGGGTGTTAGAGTTGGTGAAGAATTCAGGATGTTTTGTATCACCGAGAGATTATCCAATGATACGGTAGATAATCTAGAACCGGACGCTGTAGATGTAGCACTTGCAACGCTTAAGGATGGAGAATTTGCGATCATTATGGGTGAAAGATATGGAGATGTAGAAGGAGAGATGATAGGTGACGTAGAAAGAAGAGCTGGAATTGTGTGGTTGAGAGTCGCTTGGGCCGGTTGGGGATTCAAATCTACGATGGAGGGATTGATCGTTGTGCCCAAAGGAGTACAGACATCTGATGCTGGAGAAGATAGGTCTAGCTGGTGGAGATTGAGCCCGAGCGTCCCAACAGGGGAAGGCTGGATATTTGAGATGAGTTGCGATGGTGGGAAAGTTAAGGAGTCCATATGGTATGTAGGAGTCGGGATAGGTGAAGACATAGGAGGAATGGACGGAGATTGAGAAAGGAAGGGATATGGATTCGAATTTTGAAAGTTCTCTTGAGTTGCCGGAATTTCCATACAATGAGTTTCCTTCGAATAGTCATCCACCCGGAATTGGAAAACGGAATTGGATGCATTCACATCTTTGTCTTGAGTATCTGACAATGTATGATTGCAATTTCCTTGCATGACTGGCATGGCGGGAGGAGGTAGAGGAGAAAGTTCATCCTCTTCTTCTTGCAGATCATTCAATCCGAACGTTGATAATTTCAATTTAGGTACCTTGCTGTAATCAAACGATGAAGCAGATGTACGAAGCGAAATGTCGCCGACAGAGTTGGGGATGACGTCCATTATCGCGGGCTCCATTGATGCGGCAGAGGGTGATAATCCTAACATCAGTTGAAATTCATTACAGCCTTCCATGGACATCAAATCTTTGAGTTGATTGTCTGACCACGCACAAGAATGATTTTGTTCCATTGGTGTTGGTAGAGCTAAAGATTGAAGGAGGGGATTACTTAATGTTGTCGGGATGAGACTGAAGGGATCGAAATTGCTCTGTTGTTGATTCTGAATGGAAGACGGACAACTTGTTTGGTTGACGTTCAAGGATTGAGCTGCCAATGACAATAGAATGTCTGCGTTTTCTAACACATCTGACTCTGTAGAAAATTTTAACACCTCAGAGCCAGAGCCAAAATTGATGGGTTGATCCTCCTGAATTTGCCTGCCCTGCGTTGAAATAGGCCATTTTGAATTGCCATTGCCGAAATGTCGTTCCGTTGACTCTACCAATTGTGGTGGCTCTGAACGTGGAACGAACCATTCAGAGGTAGAGTTTCCGAGAGTATGATTTGATTGATCACAAAAGTATAAATCCTGTCGAGGTTTGAAACCTTGTGTTGAAGCTTGAAGAATGGCTTGCATTGATGTGACATGCGCGTATTCAATTACGGGAATTAGGCAGAGTGAATAAGAGACTACGATGGAACTATAAAATATGCAAAGAGTAACTGACTATACAACATAAGAGGTCACATCCTTCTTATATAGTTTTCCACGTTTGCAACATTATATCACCGGCCTGCACTGCAAAATAGAATGACGTCTGCGCCTCATTCCGCAAAATAATCAATTTTTGACAACAGCAAGAGGGAGAATAGAACTACCACTGATAACGCACTACGATTCATAGAAAGCATAATTAAAAATAGGCACAAGATGTTCACTTTGCTGATAGTGACATCACACAGCCACCCGACAAATTGGAATCTGTTGTAATGAGCATGAAAACATCCCAGGAAGCGGTAATGATGATTTTGCTGATCCATTTGTACTACAGAAGCGCCGGGCTATCTTTGTAGTCACATTTTGGAGACTATCTTCTTAAAGCTTACCCGAATTCAGATTAATGTTCAGTTTAAAGGAAGTGATGCCATTCTTTCATTATTACGGTGGGACAAGAGTTGCGATTCAGTTCGGCGAGAGATTGAACTCTGTTTGACAACAATGGGCCAGTCGATGCAGGGATAAATTCATTACTTGCTGCATGGACAATTTCAGCATACAAAGGCCGAAGAACACATCTGAAGGGACGAACTATATTGTCACTCCTTTTCTGTGTACTTGAATGGCGAGTGAAATGTGGATGGCGGAGAGGAATCGGTCGGGCAGAGGAGCAAGAGACACGTAAAGAAAATACGCATCATTGCATTCCGTCCACAGTAGAATAAGAGACATACATTCATTCATCGTTCTGCCACATTCATACCCAGAGACACCCATTCTGTCATGTCGGTGAAAGCAAAGCTAGTCGTCAACAAGCTATACTCCCTCGCCCTGAATGAGAGCAACAGGGAAACTATCGCAAAGGATCCAATGATACCGGCATTGGTTCTATTTCTGGACAATGAGGTCAGTACCATTCAGCCAATTCAACAGTTCTAAGTTATTTCGCATATCAATGTAATGCTGTGCAGTGTTGTTGAATGCCTCTTGTGTTGGAAGTCTTGACTCATAGTTTCATTTGCGAAATGTTAACCAAACTGTTTCCTTACTGTTGACTCAGGACCCCGATGGTATGGAAATATTTCGCCTGGAAGCTGGCTTCGAATCGATAATATTCATTCTACACAGCTTATAAAGCTGAATACTAATGGGGTTTGAAATTTTACTCTTGCCGTATTTTGAATAGTTGTCATTCGAGCACTCAAAACCCTCGACTTGCTTTCCCAATCGACATCGACTCAACCAATAATACTGAATTTGATGGGACTGATGGTGAGTCTAGAAAAATTGATAGACGAAAATACCAAACCCGAGGCAGTCTCTCTGGCGACGAAACTGCGTAAAGTATGTCCGTTGTAGCCGTTGTAGTAAACTCTCTTGCAGGAACCCCCGCGAAACAGCCGCTGACTTTAGAGTGTGGATTAACTGATTCAATATTGTAGAGATTGAAAACGCCTGTACATCTCCAGCAATTTCCACAAGATTCGCCTTTCATACATCGACATCAGTACTCTCAGACATCATCAATACCGAGACCTAAATCTTATTCCTCGAGGGTGAGTTTGTCGTTTTATGGAGATTCTTTGTATCCTCGACTAACAGCATCGTGATTTATGTATTTCATCTTCAAATTGTCGCATATACTTATTACAACATACAATAATGGTATCCGTAGCCACGAGTATTCGCCCCTCCACCGACTTCCAGTGTCCCCTTTCGAACCCGACAGTCAATTTTTTCGATATCACCTCGAAAAGCGCGTACTGTCACCCTTGAAATAGTATCCCCTCGGCTTTCGGATTCAGAAATAACTCGTCAAACCTTAGAAATGGAACTGCTAAAAATCAAGGGCATCATTTCCTTCACATTCGACGTATCTTCATCCAGAATTACATTACGAGTTTTGCAATCAATCACAGTAGAAGACGTTTTACGGGAATTGGTTGATAGGGTGAGTGAGGTTGAAAAAATGAGCGCAAGGCAGGTAGTAAAGGCAGCAAATGGGGGCGAGGAGGTGTATTTGGATATTGTAAGTTCGAAAGCGAAAACTACAAACAGGGAGGAAACCCCCGCCGAAGCTGCACAACCAAAAGATGACGAAAGCGATGACGATAACCCGTATGATTCTGAAGATGACGAAGATGGACCGCAATATCTGGACGAAGATGAAGATCCGTACGGTATGTTTTAGTTTTTTTTTCCGACTTTGTCTTTACATATTTGTGTTGGCAAATCTCTAACTTCGATGCGTTTCCCGATCTAGATCTCGAAGATTACGGTGCCAAATCAGTTGTTACCAAGGATTCCTCAAGGGAGGATAGTGGTTCATGGTTTGGAACCATCTCGGGATTGGTATCGAAATGGTGGTAAAGAAGAATGAAAGAGTTAGAAACATTGCATGATAAATTGCGCGAATTGGCAGCATGATTATTGTGTCGATTGTAGATATTTAAGTTTGTCTGTAGATATCGCTGGTTTATTGTGAAAAGTTGTCCGAAATGACATGCAATTGCAATTTCCGGAATGCGGTCATCGTGCCGTGGCTCTTCGCTTTCGGCACTTTGCCGCCATACATTCTACCACTCGCAAAATTCATCCTACAAAGTCATTTCAGACAAATACATCATAATGTATAACCAGCGACCCCCTCCGATTGGAGTACCATCATCTATAAATCAACTTGTCGATGTGCTTTCTTCTCAATCAGCTCAATCCGTGGAAGTTGTTCGGACCTTGGTTAACGAGTTTGTCGAAATAATTGATATGATTATGAATGATTGTTCACAAGTGAATATACAGGTATTAAAATTCGCAATCTAAATAAGGATTTTTTTTACCTGAAATTATGATATTGCAGGACGATTATTTGTTATTTTGGATTCAGATTGATGGTTTTTTCCAAAATGTTGTTTTGGTTTGATCAGAACTCTATTTCGGGTTCAAAATTATTCAGGCCATTCCGAAAATCATAATCAACCAAAGATACATTGATATCATGTGTTGAATTTTGATACAAAACCAGAATTAACTCTTCACGACTTCCTGTCCTGTTTTTTGTTATACTACAACCGTGACTTTTAGAACGGCAAAACATGGATCATGACCAACATTACCACACTTTCAGTATTGCCCCCACTTTTATCTTTTTTACTAGAAACTTCCAACAACGTATCTAAATTCTCGCAACGACTTCATTTGATTTATTTAATCAATGATGTGCTGTTTCATATGGATCGATTGAAATTTGATTGGTTCAAGAATGGGGTGAACGGGTGGATTTGTAAGTTTGTGTCGAATGCTGTCATGATGGCGGGTAATGAGGAAAAAGGGAAGATAGAAAAGGTATGTATTATGTAATGTAGGATTTTAATGGCGTGGAGATTGTTTTGTTCCGTTGGCTTTTGGTCTTTGTGCTTGTCTGATGTGCGAGGAATCAGTGGATAACAATTCATTGCGGTTTTTAAAATTATTGGAACAGCTGCTGAATATATGGTCCGATAAAAATTATTTCCCGCCAGAGACGATTCAAAATTTACGATCATTAATTGCTAAACCGTCGCTTCCGATTCCATCGCATTCAATGCCACCATCCGGCGCTATACCTCGTATTCATCCTTCCGCCCCTTATGCACCGCCACCAAATTTTCCTCCATTCCCACCTCCACCTATGCACCTTCCCCCACTTCACCCTCCGATTCCGTTACACCATCCTCCTCATCATACAGCTCGGCCGCCAATGTTACCGCCCCAGATGGGAGCTATCCCTCCACCAGGATTGTTCCCTCCACCCCCGCCACATACAGGACAGTTACCCATGCCGCCTATGCCTATTATCCCGCCAGTCCCTATACCCGGAGTGAACCCACCGATACCGAAACAATATCATGAATTGCCGGCGGGATTGATGGTGCCGTTGGTTAAAGTCCGTGGTTCTTTTACTTTTTTTAAATTCCACAGAACTTCAACGAATGATGTATTAACATTTCTAAACGACACAGCCAACATCGAAACCGTATACTCCGATCCCCACGGCATTAATTCAGCTCCCGTCCACGAGACCCAACCCTACAGACGAATTGTTGTCGGCTTTAGACCAGTTTTACGAAAAGATCGACGTCAAATTATCGAAACACGGCAAAAATAGTGTAGACGATGAAAAGCAAACTAAGAAAAAGGGGGATAAAAAAAAGGGATCGAATGGTGTCGGGGACAAGGAAAATGAAGGTGAAGTGATAGACAAGTATGGATTTCAAGTCGGATTTTTAGATGAATGGAGAAAAGAGAGAGCAGCGTTAAAGAGACAAATGGAGAGGGACAGATACGAAGAGTCTAGATCGAGTAGGGATGGACGGGATAGACAGTCAAGATCGAGAGGGGGAAGGTATCATGGTGATAGTGGGAGTGGGAGTGGGAGTGATAGTGATAGTGACAGGGGTAGTAAGAAACGGTCGAGTCGTGGTAGAAAAAAGTCAAAGTCAAGGAGTAGAGATAAAAGACGACGTCGTAGCGTTTCTTCGGGATCTTCATATTCTTCTCGTTCTAGGTCTTCGAGGTCAAGATCTTATTCATCATCGCGTTCTCGTTCTCGTTCTCGTTCTCGTTCGAAACCCAAATCTCGGTCTAATAAACGTTACAGATCTTCGTCTCGTTCGTCCTACTCTTCAGACTCTTCATACCGTCATTCAAAATCCAGGTCCCGTCGTGTAAGAAGGGACCGATCCCGATCCCGGTCAAGATCTCGCTCTCGGTCTCGCTCTCGGTCACTTCCAAGAACAGGTTTAGGTTCAGGAAGCGGATCCAGTACGGCTGATAAAGCTATGATCGGGTACAAACTGTTACAAAAATCAGGTAATCACAATCACCGTTCTTTCTTTATTCACTTTTACTCTACTCTCCTCAATTACTTATTTTTCGTTTCAACTTTTTTCACGAAATCAGGATGGAACCCGACCGCTGGATCATCTTCCTCCAAGTTAGGTTCCCTCATTAAATCTAGCGCTCCAAGAACAATGGACACAAAATACCATGGTATCGGTGTCGGTCACAGCAACAACAGCCACAACAACAACAACGAACAATCGGCCGATGTATTTGACCATTTTAGAAAAGCAAAAAGTTATACGTACGTTTCCTGATTTACATCGATTTAGTTTTTACTTCTTTTTTTTGATTTTGTTTTGACTTTTTGTGTTTGTGATTTACAATTTACTTGGTCGGGGGGATAGGTTTAACAGGTACACTTCTGATCCGAATAGAGTTAGAACAGCGGATACTTGTTTCCGATGTGGTCAGGTATTATATTCATTTTATTTTATATTTTTTTATTTTTCACTAGTTAGAGTCAAATATTGAACATTGAAATCGGTGGTCTAATAAGTCTCTTATTTTTTCCTTCTCTCTTTTCTCTTACTTTTCTTATCTTGTGGGTTTGATGTGCGTTTCATGTAATCACTCGTTTGAACCCGGTGACCTACCCAGCCTGGACATTTCGCTAAAAATTGTCAGTCAGGTCTTTATTAATCGTATTACATAACGAGTCTGGACATACCCTATCTTCATAGTCTCGATAGCAACATAAACATAAAGAAACGGAATATCATGTAATCCTGCACAGTTTTAAGAATGTAACCATCATTATAACACGTCCGTAAACTATTGACATTGAATATAATCAACCCCGGATTTTTCAAATGAACTAGCATAACTAATCTCTGTGTATTGCCACAATCAAGAAGTTTAGTACAACAAATTGTCTACTGAACTTAGTGAATCAATTTGAAGTGTAAACTCTTGGTCGGCCAATCATTTCGTTCCCGGTTGCCAATGAACCAATATAACTCATTCCATTGATTTTTTTCTATTAATCCAGTATATCATAGATGAGACAAAAAAGAGTCGCTGGAGCTTACCTTACATTTAAAACTATCTGATTGTTAATTTAGTAACACAGGATTGTGGATAAACGAGATATTCGACACTTTTTGGGGGGCGTGGTTTAGAAACTATAACTGTTCTGCTTACAAAGATTTAAAAAAAGAGGCTAGACTTGTGTTCAAGACAGAAACGAAACAGAAACCAAGGTTGATTGGAGTGATATTCATCTGATTCGCCATTGGTGGTGCAAGTCAGACATGATTTGAAATGTTCAAGTTAAACGGCAAGCACAGTTTATGCCAGAGGTCACGGACTCGCGATGGTCACGCCAAAGGCAGAATAAGATGAGTAGTGCATAGGATTGACAACGGGGGTGTCGTGATGATTGGAGGATTATGTGGGGCGGGGGCGTTGTGGAAGTTTAGGATGTTCCAAATAGTGTGATTTTATTTTGGTGGTGAGATGACTAGAGTACAATAGTGGGGTTTGATGATGATGATGGAGGGAATTGACTGTGAGTCTGGAACAATGGGACAATGGGGTGCACGTTTAATCAGAGTGGAGTTGCATCAGTTGATTGTGGAGTGGAGCGAGTATAGACTTCAAATAAGCGTATCCATCGACGGTTCACTGCGTGGTTCACTGGGTGGTGAACTGGGGAATCCAAGTGGGCTGGACTGAGTGAGTCACGTGGCCTGGGTGAATGCATCGGGGAGAGGTGATTGGGCGGGGCGGGGAGCATGGTTGCCGGGGGAGGGGAACAAAAGGGCGAAGAGGGCGGTTAGGAGGAAAGAGGACAATCGCACATTGTGTTTGTTCAGAAGCGGAACAAAGGGCATTCCCTCTAGTGTAATATCACTCTAGTGTAATATCACTCTAGTGTAATATCCCATCACCCCACTCTCTCCATTAGAGCAATCACTACCTATCATCACTACCGATATTCAGATGGCATCCCCGCATCATCATCCCCATCCACACCCCACTACAACAACATCCTCTACAACAACATCCACATCAACATCCACTTCTTCAGGACACATCGACATCATCGAGGATGAGCCCTCCATGTACTACCTCAGACACAAAAAACACATCCCCCATCTCACTCAGGCTCAAAAGGTGGCTGTCTACCAGCGATGCCGCAAATTCACCTTTGACCCTGCGACAAACACACTCTTCTACACACCGGATCCCTCCATCAAGCTCATCGTCCCTCCAACCATCGACAGACTGCAAATCATCAGACATGCCCACGACGGCTTCAACCACCAGGGTTTCCACACAACCCTCGCAAGAGTCAGATCCAAATTCTACTGGAAGGGGTTCTCAAAGGAAATCAGGGAATACATTCGCTCTTGTCCTCACTGCAAACGCTCAAAAGTCGCTGTCCAACCTCCACCGCAAAACTCAAACAATCATGCAAAAAATTCAATCGTCAGTAACTCCTCATCCAATCCTGGCGGCGGCGCAAAAACTCCTCACGCTCATCCCACAGACTCATCTTCGGTCTTGATCAAATCGACTGGATCATCCGCATCAAATAGCAACAATATCCACACGGGTAATGTTTCATCAAAGCCCGTGTCGCCAAACTCTTCACGGTCACCGCCGCACCACATCAGTCAACACCCTGCCGCCGCTGCTCCTCCCCTCAGTCAAAGCTATTTTGCCACACAACATCCTCCTCCCCAACCCAATCATAAAGCTATCACTGGTCATTTGGCTGGCAGCAATGCAACAGGTCTCTTCAAGCCTTTCCAGCGAGTCTCGGTCGACATACTGGGCCCGTTTCCCGTCACCGCCCGCCAGAATCGCTACGTGATTATCGCAACGGATCATTTCAGCGGTTGGATGGAAGCCGCTCCCATCTCCAACATCTCGTCGCAAGAAATCGGTTCTTTTATTTATATAGAAATCATATGTCGCTACGGTCTATTGAAGCAAGTTATTTCCGAAAAAGAAGCAGACATTATTTCGCAAGCCATCTCCTTCATTGAACGAGATATCGTATTTTTATTCCAAAAGACTCATATTCAAGAAAGAACGCATTGCGAATTGATTGGCGGGAGTGATGACAATGGAACAAGAGTCATTCCCCAAGTGTTGAAGGCTACCGACACCCTACCCTCGACAAGAGCCGTGTTGGATCAGCTGCTGGCGGAATCTTTCAATTCCTCCATGGAGTCTAGTGCTTGGGACCTGCATATTCCTTCGTTTTTATTTCAAGCTAGGATGAAGAGGTCAGAGGCAGGCTGGACCCCCTGGGAAGCATTGTATCGTGTAAGGATGCACACGTCGCGGACGGCAACTCAACCAGAGCATGTGTATGCTCATCCTCAGCAAATGTACCATCCCGCCCATTTCTTGCCCGAATACACTCAACAACCTCAATCCGCAGAAGCTTTCCAGTTTTCGCAACCTTCGCAGCCAGTCTCTCTCCCGCTTCCTCCCGCCAACGGAACAACTTCCCCGTATCGCAATAAAGCCACCAGCGCGTCGCCTTATCATCAAGCGGCACCGTATCCTCCTCATTCGTCATCGGAAATGATTCAACTTCCCCCGCTCCAGCACGGTCAATCACAGCAGCAGCAATCTGCTGCCGCAGGTACGATGGAGATGCCGACGACCTCTGCTTCACAAATCCCATCTCTCAAATATTATGCAGGCAAGCCTTCATCGTTTGGATCGACCGACGAGTACAGACAACAATTACAACACGAACACAAGCGTCGACGATCCGATGCGTCCGCCAATTCTTTGAACTCTGAAAAATCCGAGCAAGCTTCGAAACGATCTAAATTAGACGATCTCGATTCACTTCGGCCTTCCAATCACACGACGACGACCCTCACTCCGAAACCGACGCCAATACCTTCACCCACTTCAACCAGAGTTTCCGTGTATCCGTCCACGAATATCTCTGCGGCTTCCTCTTCCTCCAACCTCAAAGCTTTAGACTACCAAGACCACCAGCTCCGACATCCTACTTCATCATCTTCCGTCCCTCCTCCCAATGTGTCGGCTGATCAAGATCATTACTCTCCCTCAGACGCTGTACTTCCGGTCGGACTTTCGATGGGATATTTAAACAATTCGGCCGTTGCCACGACCGCGTCTAATTTTCAGGCGATCGAACCGTCCTCGACTTCTTCGGCTTTAGGACTGGGATTTACTTTTTCCGGCTCGTTTGCGGGAACGGATGAATCATCGATGGGATCGACACATCACGGGGCTAAAATGAGTGGAGTTAGAATGGAAAATCATGGTGATATGCACATGAATATGCATGGTGGTGGGAACGGTGGCGACGAAGTGAACTGCTTGATCACTTGATGATTTTATATGTTTTGGATGCGCTTTTATCATTGGATTGTGAAGCTATTGTGAATTTTTATCTTGTTTTTACTTTAATCGCTGATGCTCTTATTGTACGATTCAGAAGTGTTACACTCTATTTTTCATTGAATTTTTCCTACTCTTTTTTTTTGCACTTTTTGTAAATGTGTTTGTAAGTGACGTCGATACTATCCTACACAATGCTTTATATAGAATGCCTGTTAAAGGTTTGAGTGGAATCGAAATAAATCTGTAAATTAAGTTTAATCGCTTGTTAAAATGAAATCGTCGATGGAGTCTAGAGGGGAAGGAGCGGAACGCGTGCAAAAGCCAAAAATTTTCAGTTAGTCATTCCCTCTTTGAAAAAGGCAAACACATACCATTGAGGGAATTCCATCTCACCCACAACCACACACACTCTCTGGATATATACTCTCCCTCTGTCTGCGGATAAAGCAACACCATGCTCGCCCGCAGCTCTCGTCGATTCTTGTCGCTCTCTCCCTCGCTCTCCTCACTCCCCGCTCTCAATGGCCGTCCCCGATCTCAACTCACCGTGCTGACTCACTCCAAGAGACATCTCGCTAGACAAACTGGTAACTATGCTCGATCTCTTGATTGTGTTGTTGCGTAGATATGCGTTGACTCAATCGGTCATATCTTCTTGTTTGATTGGGGAAAAAATAAACCCCCAAAAATAGGTAAACAAACCACCGATATCTTTGCTCCTCTCGATACGTTCCCACGACGACACAACGGTCCTAACTCCGTCGAAACCAAAACTCTCTTGGAAGCATGCGGTCTCAAAAAAATGGACGATCTCATCGCCAAAACTGTTCCTTCCAATATCAGAGCCAAAGCCCCATTATCCCTCGGTCAAGGGTTAGGCGAAAACGAGTTACTCTCCCGACTTAAAACGATTGCCTCTAGAAACAAAATTTTCAAATCTTACATCGGAATGGGATACTACGGTACCCATGTCCCCGCTGTCATTCAACGCAATATTTTAGAAAATCCGGGTTGGTACACCCAATATACACCTTACCAACCTGAAATCGCTCAGGGGAGGTTAGAATCCCTTTTGAATTTTCAGACAATGGTGTGTGATTTGACGGGGTTACCGATTGCGAATGCGAGTTTGTTGGATGAAGGTACAGCAGCGGGGGAAGCGATGTTGATGTGTTATTCTGCGTTGAAGAGACAACGGAATACGTTTTTCGTGGATCAGAATTGTCATCCGCAGACGATTGCTTGCGTAAAGACTAGAGCTGAGGGGTTCGGGATTAAAGTCATTGTCGGAGATTATCATATTTTTGATTTCGAATCGAGTAAACAGGATTTAATGGGTGTTTTGATTCAAGTATGATCTTAGAATTCATTTTGGGTCGATGGGTGTTGTTAAGTAGAGTGGACGAGATCTAACGATTTTGCTTTTTTTTTTGGGATTTTGAATTTTCAATTTTGGAATATAGTACCCCACCACTGATGGTCGTTTGATAGATTACACTGAACTCGTTGACAAAATTCATTCATACGGTGCTCAAGTCTGTTGTGCTACCGATTTACTGGCACTCACGCTGATCAAACCTCCTGGTGAATTTGGTTGCGACATCGCCTTTGGTAACGCACAACGATTTGGTGTTCCGTTCGGTTACGGTGGTCCTCATGCCGCTTTCTTTGCTGTCAAGGATGAACATAAACGTAGAATGCCTGGAAGATTGGTTGGGGTTTCGAAAGATGTGAATGGAAAAGTGGCGTATAGATTGGCTTTGCAAACTAGAGAACAACATATTCGTCGTGAAAAAGCTACGAGTAATATTTGTACAGCGCAGGCGTTGTTGGCTAATATGAGTGCAATGTACGCGGTTTACCACGGTCCTCAGGTTTGTTTTTTTGATTCTCAGTTTCGAGTAATTTTAATTTTTGACACCTTGTGTGGTTGCATAGGGTCTACGCGACATTGCTCAACGAGTTCATAGTATGACTGCTATTTTCGCTGAAGGTATCCGAAGATTAGGACACACTATTAAAAACGATACATTCTTTGATACCATTACCATCGAGCTTAAATACCCCACTGAACAACTTATTCAAGTTGCGGAAGAACGACACATTAATATTCGTCCGATCGATTTGAAAACTGTCTCCGTTTCCATCGATGAAACTGTCACTAAACAGGATCTCCACGATTTACTCGACACTTTTGCAACTGCTTCTCTTCAAGAACGATACCTCACTTCCTTCACTAATCAATCTTTAAGCACCCGTACACCATCGTTGGATGCTATCGCTAAAGATCTCAATATTACTACTTCCTCCATCACTTCTATCCCTGATCCTTTTGTTCGTACCACACAATACCTCACCCATACAGTGTTCAACTCGTATCATTCGGAGACTGATATGTTGCGATACATCAAACATTTGGAAAGCAAAGATTTGAGTTTATGTCAAGCTATGATTCCCTTGGGTAGTTGTACCATGAAATTGAACGCCACAACCGAAATGGTACCCGTCACTTGGCCCGAGTTTGCAAATATCCATCCTTTTGTCCCCGAAGATCAAGCCAGAGGGTACAAAATCATGTTACAAGAACTCGAATACGCTCTCGGAGAATGTACCGGTTTCGACGCTGTTTCCCTTCAACCCAATTCTGGAGCTCAAGGTGAATACGCCGGTCTCCGTGTTATTCGAGCCTACCATGAATCCCGTAACGAAGGACACCGTAACGTCTGTCTCATCCCTGTTTCTGCCCACGGTACCAACCCTGCTTCCGCCGCTATGGCCGGCCTCGACGTCGTGGCTATTAAATGCGACAAACAAGGAAACCTCGATATGGCAGATCTCAAAGCTAAAGCTCAACAACATAAAGATAAACTAGCAGCTATCATGATTACGTATCCCAGTACATTCGGTGTATTCGAGGACGGAGTCAAAGAAGCTTGTGAAATCGTTCATGCTAACGGCGGACAAGTTTATTTGGATGGTGCTAATTTGAATGCTCAAATCGGGATCTGTAGACCAGGTGATTACGGTGCTGATGTTTGTCATTTGAATTTGCACAAAACCTTTTGTATTCCTCATGGTGGTGGTGGTCCAGGTATGGGACCTATTGGATGGTATGTTGAGTTCGAGTATTCATCCACTAGTATTCATCCACTCGATTATTGTGTCGGAGAATTAATTGTAATGTTTTTGACTGGTATTAGCAAATCTCATTTGGCTCCATTTTTACCCGGACATCCTATCGTTAAGACTGGAGGTGAACAAGCTATCGGTCCCATTTCTGCCGCTCAATACGGTTCGGCCAGTATCTTGAGTATCTCATGGGCTTATGTCAAGATGATGGGTACGTGTTCTCAGTGATTATTGATCGTGGTCCAATAACTGTGTCCGACTGACGTTTTGAAACCTAAAATAGGTTCGGACGGTTTAACCAAAGCTACAGAACTCGCCATTTTGAACGCTAATTACATGGCGAAACGACTAGAACCGCATTACAAAATTCTTTACTCCAACAAGAACGGATTCGTAGCTCATGAATTTATCATCGATGCTAGACCGTTCGCCGAAACAGCTGGTATTCAAGCCATTGATATTGCCAAGAGATTACACGTAAGTTTTTTTTTGTTATTTTGGAATTCATAGTTGTAGATCTTGTTGGCTCACTTTTACCGAACGCTTCTGATAAATTACAGGACTATGGATTCCATTCTCCAACCATGTCGTGGCCTGTCGGTAACACTCTCATGATCGAACCCACCGAATCCGAATCTCCCGCAGAACTAGACCGTTTCATCGAAGCCATGATTGCAATTCGATCTGAAATAGCAGAAATCGAATCCGGTAAACAACCACGAGAGAATAACGTGTTGGTGAATTCTCCTCATCCTATTGATATCTTGTTGGATGGGAAATGGGATAAACCTTATTCCAGAGAGAAAGCTGCCTACCCGGTTAAAAGTTTGCGAACGAGAAAGTTTTGGCCTAGTATCGGGAGAGTCGATGATGCGTTCGGTGATAGAAATTTAATGTGTAGTTGGTACGTTTTTCCCTTGTTTTTATTTATTTTTATGTTGTAAAATCCGATTATTAACTATATCCCGTGAAATTTTACATTTTCATTTTACACAGCCCATCCGTCGAAGAAGTCGTTGCATCTCAGTAACAACTCTATGATTGTCCCGCAACTGTTCATTTTCATTGATTTCACCGTATCAATTTTTTGATATGACAGAACCCAATCGATATTCGCAATAGTGTATTGACTATCATGTCTTTTCTTGGTTTTGGTTTTGGTTTTGGTGTTTAGCGCTTAAATGTTATGTTTCGTATTGTATGTTTGATAGAAATTTGGAATTGGAAACTGGATTGAAATTGAGGGTGGTATTTATTGACTTTCCAAATAAAAACTTTGGGTTTGGTTTAATCGGCAAACTTATATGAGTCGATGATTTCGGTCAGGTTTGTGTGAATCGGATTAGTCATTCATGTCATTTGGAGGTGACAGTGAGAAATGAGAATGTGCTGATACCGCGCAGGCGCGTACGAACGAGATGAGTCTCCTCCGAATAGATAGGATTTCATGGGTCATACTCTTGACTACAATGCAGTATGTTTGTGACTCTGCATCTCGTCGATACGACCTTGAATTTAGCGAGGATACCAAAGATCAACGATATTAGTATCAAACGGCACATTCCAAAACGCGGTGTGCACTATGTTCTTGGCAATAGAATGTCTACAGAAAACTTGGCATTACGGTTCCAACAGCGTCCATCCATCATTTCGTATTATTATAGATAAACCACAAATAGCATATCCCAAATCGGATGACTCCCTTGTACCATATCCCATGCCACGAAAATCGAGTCACATAATCACGTGATTTTTCAAAAAGTTTGTTTATCTATCCCTTTCCCGCCTTTTTTCGGGACACTTGGGTTTTTTTACGGTTAAGGTTTCGTGAATCCGTTATCGAGAAATAAGGTTTGAAGATTATTTGAAATTGATTAAGATTGGGATATACAATATGGCTGAAGGATCTGGTATGGATTTGGTTTACTGTTTTTTTTGTTTTGGTTTGGTTTTGACCGAGAGGGGATACCCGGCTGGCCGTGTTTCGACTTGATTAAAGAGATTATTAACTTGATTTTTAACTTGATTTTTTATGGTTTTTGAATATAAAACTCTAGCACCATTCAGTTTTCCAAAAGAAGAAGAAAAAATTCTTGCATTCTGGAACGAAATCAACGCTTTCCATACTTCCCTCGAGTTAAGCAAAGATCGACCCGTTTTCTCATTTTACGATGGTCCACCCTTCGCTACAGGGTTACCTCATTACGGTCATCTTCTTGCCGGTACTATCAAAGATATAGTCACCCGATACGCTCATAACACGGGACACTATGTTGAACGAAGATTTGGATGGGATTGTCATGGGTTACCGGTTGAACATGAAATTGATAAAAAATTGGGAATTAAAGGTAAAGATGATGTAATGAAGATGGGGATTGATAAGTATAATGCCGAGTGTAGAAGTATTGTGATGCGGTATTCTAAAGAATGGGAAACCACGGTGTCTCGGATGGGTAGATGGATCGATTTCGAGAATGATTATAAAACTTTGAATTTGTCGTTTATGGAGACGGTTTGGTGGGTTTTTAAACAGTTGTATGATAAAGGACAGGTTTATAGAGGTTATAGAGTATGTTTTGAACCTATTATTCTTCTCGCTTTTCCTCGGGTTTGTTTTATATCTGACTTCTATTATCAAGGTCATGCCATTTTCCAGCGCTTGTAATACCCCTTTATCAAACTTCGAAGCCACACAGAATTACAAAGACGTCAGTGACCCTGCAGGTTAGTTTCTTCGGATGTCTTGTGATACCGATTTGAGAGCTTGTAAGGCTAATATCAATATTTTGATTAACTCTTAGTCACCGTATCCTTCCCTCTTGTTGATGAACCTGAGACATCTATCCTCGCTTGGACGACAACACCTTGGACATTACCCAGTAATTTAGCACTTTGTGTGAACCCGGATTTCGAATACCTTAAGATCAAAGGTAGATTTTACATTTCCTTCCTTCGTGCTGTATGCTTTTACTGAACTGAGTATTCTTAGACGGTGAATCTGGAAAACAATATATCATCCTTGAGAAGCGTTTGGACGCGTTATACAAAGATCCAAAGAAAGCTAAATTCACAGTTCTCAGTAAAATGAAAGGTTCAGATTTAAAAGGCAAACGATACGTTCCTCTTTTCCCATACTTTGCTTCTCGCACCGAATCATTCAAAATTGTCACCGACAACTATGTCACCGACGATAGTGGTACTGGTATTGTCCATCAAGCTCCCGCTTTCGGTGAGGACGATCACCGCGTTTGTCTCGCCCATGGTATCATCCGCGTTGATGAAGAAGTGCCTTGTCCCGTCGACGAAAAGGGATGTTTCACCGAAGCTGTCACCGATTTCGCTGGCATGTACGTTAAAGAAGCCGACAAAGCTATCCAGAAACGCTTAAAAACTCTTGATCGTCTCGCTAAACAATCGACATTGGTTCACTCTTATCCTTTCTGTTGGCGATCTGATACTCCGTTACTTTACAAAGCCGTCCCGAGTTGGTTCATTAGAGTTCAGAATGTTAGAGAAAAATTGATGGCGAATAACTTAAAGAGTAGATGGGTCCCGGATTTCGTTCAGGAGAAGAGATTCCATAATTGGCTTGAGAACGCTAGAGATTGGAACGTATCGAGAAATAGATACTGGGGTACACCTATCCCATTGTGGGTGAGTGAAGATTTCCAGGAAGTAGTTTGCGTCGGTAGTGTGAAAGAGTTGGAAGAATTGTCTGGGGTGACCGGTATCACTGATATTCATAGAGACAAGTACTTTCATTCTTTGATTGTTCATCAACTCCCTTGTTCGTTTGCATACTAACTGTTTGAACTATTACAGAATCGATCATATCACCATTCCCTCGAAAATGGGCAAAGGTGTTCTTCGCCGTGTCGAAGAAGTTTTCGATTGCTGGTTTGAATCCGGTTCTATGCCTTATGCTCAACAACATTATCCATTCGAGAACAAAGCCAAATTCGAAAAATCTTTCCCTGCCGACTTCATCGCTGAAGGTTTAGATCAAACTAGAGGATGGTTTTATACCCTTTTAGTATTAAGTACCCATCTATTTGATCAGCCTCCCTATAAGAATTTAATTGTAAACGGGTTGGTCCTTGCTGCGTATGTTTTTGCATTACATTCTCATTTTACAACTTTTTAAATTACTAATTGTACGTATGGCTCTTGTAGTGATGGCAAGAAAATGTCGAAACGCCTGAAAAACTACCCCGAACCCACCGCGGTCTTGAATTCATATGGTGCCGATGCTCTGCGTCTTTACCTCATCAATTCACCTGTCGTTCGCGCAGAAACATTGAAATTTAAAGAGGATGGTGTCAAAGAAGTTGTGTCTAAAGTTTTGTTACCTTGGTATAATGCGTTCAAATTCTTCATGAATCAAGTCGCTTTGTTGAAGAAAGAAATGGGTATTGAATTTGTCCACGACCCGGCAAAAGTTGGAAGAAGTAATGTCATGGATAAATGGATTTTGGCTAGTGCTCAGAGTTTGATCGGATTCGTGAGGGAAGAAATGGCCGGTATGTACCTGGATTAAACACGTTCGCTTGCGTATTCAGATCACTCACATTTTTTCAATACGGACAGCATACCGTCTTTATACTGTTGTTCCTCGTCTACTACGATTTATTGATGAGTTGACAAATTGGTATGTCCGATTTAACCGTAAGCGACTTAAGGGTGAAAACGGTCCAGACGATGCGGTTGCAGCCATGAACACACTGTTTGAAGTATTATTTACCATCTGTAAAGCTATGGTTTGTTTTTTTCTTTATTTCAAGGTTCCACAAGTCTAAAGAGTACTAAGATTTGTTTTGATTTGTAGGCTCCGTTCACTCCATTCCTCACTGAGAATATGTATCAAACCCTTAAGACATGTCTTCCCACTCCCAAAACTGAACGTGAACAGTTAGAGTCTAAGAGTATCCATTTCTTGTCTTTCCCCGAAGTTAAGAAAGAATATTTCGATGCTGAAGTTGAAAGAAGAGTGGCGCGAATGCAAAGTGTCATCGAGTTGGGCCGTGGTGTTAGAGAACGAAAATTAATCTCGTTAAAGGTTTGCCTTCAATCAGCTGTCTATGTATTGCAGAATCACAAAACTTACATATGATTTTTATAGACTCCTCTAAAAGAATTGGTTGTTATCCATCCAGAAGCAGAGTTCCATCAAGATGTGTTATCATTGGATTCTTACATTACTGAAGTGTGTACTTTACCCCGTCGTGGCTATCTAGTGATAATAAAAGACAAGGACAAATAGCTAATCGGTTTTATTCTCTAGGAATTGAATGTCCGCACACTCACCGTCACTTCCAATGAATCATTCTATGGCGTCAAATACCGACTTGAAGCCGACTTCAAGATTCTGGGATCAAAACTCAAAAAAGACTTGCCACGAGTAAAGAAAGCACTTCCAGGCGTGCCATCGGATGTTGTTAAATCCTTCCTTACCACCAAGGAAATCGAAGTCGAAGGATTCAAATTCAATGATGAAGAATTGAGAGTTGTAAGATATTTCGAAGGAATGGAAGGTGATTGGGAGAGTAACGGAGACAAGGAAATTTTAATCGTTCTGGAGACAAAATTGTATCCTGAGTTGGAACAAGAAGGTTTAGCTAGAGAGGTTGTGAATCGTGTTCAACGATTACGAAAGAAGGTAGATATTCTTGTTGTTCTGTAGTGTTGCTCTACGAAATTTTTGCCTTCGCTTTCGGTGATATCTAACGTTGTGTAACCTTCTTTCTTAGGCTAAACTCCAACCCACTGATTCCGTGAGAATGTACTATAACTTTATCCAAGACTTAAACAACCAAATCGACCTCGTCATAAGCGAGCAACAAGATTTCCTTCTCAAGACACTGAAAAAACCATTGTTGAAATATCAACACAGAAATGAGGAAGATGAAGATATGATTATAGAAGAGGAACAGGAGGTTCGTGATTACTTTATTTATTCTCCGAGGTTTAGTTTCGGTGATTAACCTATCGATTTTGGTTGGTAATAGATCAATGGGACAAAGTTCCATCTGTGTCTTGTCCGGGACAACTGAGTTAGTTTAAACAGTGTGGGGAGGTGGTTTTGTTCATTATCATCAATAAAAGTGTAGTTTTAGTTATTGAATTTTGTAACTTTAGAAGTTACCCTTGTCCAGGGATTACTTACTGTTGAATAAACAGAATTAATTTGAAAGTTTTTTCAACTTTGGTTGCATGTCGTTCATTTTAATCAATCGTATAGATTGTTCCGCTATCGTGATACAATGTATATAGTTGTTTCAATATTTTTGGCTTATATTACAAGTATTTCATCTGATCATTTGATGGTTTAAACTAAGTCGTTTCATATGTCGATATCCATGTCAGTTTCATCTCGTTGGCCTTTGACACTACTTGATGAACTTCTCTGTCCAGTCGTCTTTTCTTTTCCCCTTTCTTTGTCTTTTCCTTTCCGCCTACTCTCAACGTCCACTTCCACATCTACTTCATCATCTTGAATCCCCTCGACACCAAACCCATCCAAGTCACGATCCCATTCACCATCGTATAACCCACCTTCACCATTTCCGCCTCTTTTTTCGCTACCTTTCCCGCTACCAGACGAACTAACGCCTTTAACACCACCCACCAATCCTTCTCTTATTCTCCAACCTACATCACCTCGTTTTTCTTCCAATTCTTCCAACTGTCTTTCGAATTCTTCTCCCCCGATTTCACCCAGTATAAAGCTACCCTTTGGTACTTCCTGCATTTGTACACTCGGGGCACCCCCTAAATACCTTAACTGCTCAAACACACTCTTCTTAATTTTATCCAACTCTTCTTTAGTATTTTCGTTTTCCAGTTTTCCTTCGATCCGTGGAAACAATGTATAATCCGGTCCGTAAAAAGTGTAACAAGGATGATAGGGTATTTTATCTGGTAACACCGAATTCACCAATAAGGCAGTTTCATAAGCCCAACACCTGGCAACGTTTCTGATAGTGTATCCACCACCTCCCAGGACAATCATTGGTACATTAAATGATTTCATGTAATCGACACATTCTCCGTGTCCCCGGATAGATAAACAAAAGCAACCCAGTCTATCACAGCCTAGCGAGTCTGCTCCGCATTGAAGAACGATGGCCGAAGGTTTATACGAAGTCATGATACCCGACATGATGGTTTTGAATAAATCTATATAGGAAGGATCATCCATGCCAGATTTAAGCGGTACATTGATGGAATAATTTTTGCCGTTGTCTCTACCGGTTTCGTTTAAGGATCCGGTACCGGGAAAAAAGTCGTGGCCATCTGCGGTTCGACCGTAACGGTGAAAGGAAACAGTGAGTACTCGATCGGTTTTGTAGAAAGCTTCTTGGACGCCGTCTCCGTGATGGACATCTATATCAATGTATACGACTCGTGGATGGAATCTATGGAGGAATGATGTTCAATAGGAAAGGCAGAAATATATGATAAGGCCACAATAACAAACCTTAACAGCTCCAAAATACAAAGAACGATATCATTCACATAACAAAATCCACTTGCTTCAAATTTTTTGGCATGATGTAACCCGCCACTCCAATTTATGGCGATATCGGTATCCCCCGAATTAATCTTCCTAGCTGCATCAAGGGATGCGCCGGTATAAATTTTACAGAATTTAAATAGATCTGGGAAAACAGGGCAATCGTCGACACCCACGTTATAATGGCTGAGGAAATTGTTAAAACTGCTGACATTGTCAGGTGTAACTCTAATTTACCGTGAGATGATGGGTGAAGGTAATATATGTGCGGACAGAATGCAAGGTGAAAAAAGAGACAAAGTCAGCCTCTTGCACTTTTACCCTGAAGTGGATGAATTCATAGCCAAGGGAGCGGAGAATACAAACCGTCTTAAAAAGTCAATGTAATCTTCTGTATGAAACTCTTTCAGTTCTTCTTCAGTTGCCCATGTAGGTTCATATATCTGCATTCGTTCATGCAACCCATAAGAGAGTATTAAATTATTCGTCAGTGCTAACCGCTGTGGTTTCATTGGATGTTTTTTCTATTTATTTGAGATGACATCAGGGGAAGATTTATGGTAAGAGCGAGAGGGTACGAGCAATTCGTAAGCCCGAAAATCATAAATACAGAAAAGAAATATAAAGACCGGAATGGTAAATTGTTAGATTTGGAATTCAAACATATGGATCCGGTGAACGGATTCAAATTAATGTCCAGGTATTATACCCGGGAAATCAACAATTTTTGAAAAATAAAATGGAAGAAGTCTCACCCCGTAATGTACATTAGCGACTTCGTCGTCGTAGAAATAGCAAATACGATCTTTATAATGCGGAACGTTCAAGGCAGTATATTTTAAAGTGTTTTCTCTATGCTCGATATCCATTAAGTTTAGATTCATATTGCTGCTACTGGCACTTATACTGCCGC
The DNA here is from genome assembly GCA_025602915.1 of Paraphysoderma sedebokerense. NCBI lineage: Eukaryota > Fungi > Blastocladiomycota > Physodermatomycetes > Physodermatales > Physodermataceae > Paraphysoderma > Paraphysoderma sedebokerense. The sequence goes on from JAHLJZ010000096.1 coordinate 51,920, forward strand.
CTCCTCCGTCACCGTTAGCATCTTGATAAAAATAAGAGACGTTGTTGGATAGATCATAGTCGCCTATTGTAGCTGTTCTGTACTTTGAGGAGGACGAGGCCGAATATGACGACGAGGCCGCTGGGTTGGAGGAGGATTGTTGGTAGGTATAGTTTGGAGGCGGAGCGATCTGTGGCATTGATCTATGTGCTTATATAGATGGTGGGAAATGCCAATGATTGACGGTGATTATATCTCAGTTTTTGTCAGGATGATATACGTCGGGAATGTGAAGTTTTCGACGGCGGGAAAGAATTCAAGGTCGGCCAGGCCGAAATGGCGCCATTATTTTGGAAGATTAACAGTGCTTTTTCGATCCATTGAAAACAACTATGCAATAAAAATACAATAGAACATTTTAAAATATTCTCAAATGCAAAAAATATGCAATTTCTTTTTTATGAATTTGATTTATTTGGATTAAGAAATAATTGGGCAAGTTGGATGAACACGTGCCTTAAGTGAAAAACACGTGACATACGTTCGCAAAGCACGTGACTCAAGTATTCAGTCTGAATCACAATTTGAACAACAAAATTTTTTTTCGTTTTGCTTCATCTGAATTACATCTCTATTACCATCGCATCTTGAGTAGCACCCTCACACAGAAAACAAAGGTATGTCTATGTATTCTATTTGATGTCTCGTCACTACAATGTCGTCGATGTTTGTGTATGTCATACCCTTGTTTTATTGCGTTTTGCTGACGTTACTCCTTGTTTACGCCTTTATCGTATCGTACATCCAATACACTACCTGTCTTAACGTATTCAACCTAACGCATTTGCCTGTTGATCCAAATCCCTTCTCACTCTACCTTACTACAACTAATATGATTGTTCTGTCATTTGTTGCTCGTTGGCGACGGTTCAACTATCTTATTTCTCCGTTTTAAAACTCACCTGCCACCGACAATTGGAAAAAAATTTAAAATATCTTAATATAATAATTCATAATATGTACCTAAAAGATAGCAAATATGTACAGTGTTATTAGGTCCGCTGCTGCTCGCTCTGTCGCTTCCGCACAAATGTCAAAAAGTGTTGCTGGAAGGACCAGCATTTTGGCTTTTGGTGAGTCCCGAACTATTTTAAGAGATGGAAGGAACTGTATAGCAAGTCTATTTCAACGTTGAATGATCAACACTTATTTGCTACCGGTTTGAGTCGTTGAGTTTTGTATGTCATTGACAGATACTGACAATGTCGCTGTTTTCTCCTTGCTCATGATTGTCCTTTCCATCTCATATTTCACCTATCAATCCAAATCCGTTTGATATGATAATCCGCTCCGGTGCCTTGTGCTTTTCAGCTCGCAACTACTCTGCTCACGGCGACGACTCTCTTTCTCCTGCCGAATTCTCTTCCAAATACGTTAAATTCTTCGAAACCGCCACCGATTTGTTCGAAGTGCAAAGAGGTCTCAACAACTGTTTCTCCTACGATATTGTTCCTTCAGTAGAAGTGTGTGAAGCAGCATTAAAAGCTTGTAGACGAGTGAATGATTTCCCTACCGCTGTCAGAATCTTTGAAGGATTGCAGGATAAGTGCCCATCAAAATCTCAATACGACCAGTATGTTCAGGCATTGAAACCAGTGAAGGAAGAATTGGGTGTGTTGACTAAGGAAGAATTGGGATTGTAAGCTGCCGATATCGGTACGTTTGTGCGATTATAACTTTTGGGTTGACTGGTATAATCTGATTCTGACTACGATTTCCGCCCTATTACGTATATTCAACAAACTAGTAGATAAAATTTACCAACGTCTTTCATTATTTGAGTAGCGTGTAGTTAAAGCAAACAGAAATGATTTTCCATTTAATGAACAGTCAAGTTGTGGTTGAAAAACAAAATTGGCATAAATAAATTTGTCGTATGATTCTATACTTTACTTTATTTTTACTCCAATCGAGGACAATATCCTTCAAAAGGAATAACCATAAATGTGTTAAAGTTTAAGAATGTTGCAAGAAGCGGGCGGAAATGAATTTTGTGTGAGTTGAACTTTCAGTCGATCAGAGGGCGAACATCCTTCGCTCTCATCAGGCGGGCTGCCTTTACTCCACATCATAACAGCATTGTCAGTACAAGACAAAGAAGAAAAATGCCACCGTCACTTCCTCCTCCGGCATCAAAACTGGTCTATGTCCCGTCACCGCCAGCTTCTGCACAGTCAAATCCAACAAAGCTATTGCAAAGTTTTGAATCCTACATAGCTGATGTATTTCCGATACCATATTCCCCTTTTTCCACGTCCTCCTCTATTTCTTCATTCTCAACATCATCCCAGGCTCTGACAGGAGGAAATCCTCAGTCAAGTATATCACTAGATGGAACCAAACAAACTCTACAGCAACATCAATCACCGCGTCCCCATCAATTGGATCCTCGATCCGTACAAACCCCACAATTGCAACGGCAACAACACCTACAATCGCTGAAATCAAATTTTGTCACAAAGTGGAATATGAATATTAAACTCTACCGATCTAATGTTACTTCCTCTGCTTCTTCTTCCACCGCGACAACTCCCGCCACGTCAACGGCCAACGCCGGTCCAAATCCAATCACCTTACCAAAATCGACAGCCGAACCTTGCAAAGAAAAAGTAATGTATATTTGTACACATGAACAACATTCACAAGAAGGGCTTAATGTAACCGTTAAAATATTCAATCGGGGGTCAAGTGAAGTCGGTCAGGTCGGACAAGGTGGCGGGAACTTAGCAAGTGCAAACGGTGCAGATAAATTGAGTGAGGGGATTAAAATCAGGGGAGAGAAAGAATTGGAAATAGTGATTGGGAGGCTGAAAAATCTGTGGAGTCTAAGACAAAGTTGCAAAGTCGAGGGGAAACGGTAATTGTGCTTTAGAATTTCCATTCTTATCAAGTGTTATATTTCAACTGTTTCCTGCAGACTCTATCCTTTCGTATTAAGTCCTCCTTTGTGTTAAATGCTTGTCGGATTTGCAAATATGAGACCAGCCTCTGGAGCACACTCAACGGATTACACGACACTAACCTTCACCGGTTTCATTCCCAAAGGTTTCGAATAGGTGATATGACGATATCAATTGGTACTATTACAATCGGAAATCATTTGCACAACGGTATTCTATTGATGGTATTTATTATTGTTTTTCTCATGGGGTGTATGTGATGTGAGAGCTGACCTGATGACCGGATTTCCTATTACTTGATATGCTACACATGTGTGATTGATTTCATGACCTTGTCTGGTGTTGTTGAATATTCCTCCTTAATTTAAAATCTGCCAAACCATACTCGCACATTACCCGTGCTGCTTTGAATTATACCCTTCGAACAATCTGCTGTTCCCGCCTGCATATGTTGTTCCCCCAAATTAGTTAACCTATCATCCGTATTCCATCCGGTATTCAACAAACCTACAGCCAATGTTCAAAGATTTCATCAAGTCTTTTATTTCACCTTTTCTTAATTCTATTTCCACTTCGTCATCAACCAGCGGTTCGATAACCGCTCCTTTGAATCAGTCATCGGCAAATAGGTCACCACAATCGGCACAGTCAAAAATGAATGAAAACGAGTATGGCGTTTCCGAGGGTATTTGCAAAGTGAGTAGAGTTGGGGATGAAGTGGATAATCTGTTGGATATATTGAGGAGGGAGGACATTCTTTGATTTGTGGATAATGCTATTGGACTTTGCATTCAGAAGTATATATATACTCTGGGGAGATGAAGGAAAGGAGGGTATAATTTCTCATGTCTGATGAACGTATGGTTAAAGAGTACAATTTGAGCATCGATGGATAGTGAAGATGGAGAAATAAACAAAACGCGAAGGGATTAAGGATTTGACGTTTAGATCGGTAAGACGCTACGACCGACGAATCGTGACATAGACAAAAGACCAGATGTTCCGCCGGGAATGTACGAGACGAAGTACCTGATAACATTAATATACGGAGGAATATGGAAAGATGAAATAGATAACAATACGTGAGCAGTTAGATCAGAGCTGCCGGCAGAAACACGGCACAAAAACCTCCGGCATCAGTTCCACTGAGTTTTCCATTGATCCAAGCTCTTCGACATATTGTGAAATAAGTACCAGTAAAGAAACCGACAATAAACATACCATAGCAAACTCGCCATCTGGACAATAATACAGATCCAGACAGCCAACCAGCCTTTCTTTCCAAAACTAGCCCACACAGTTCCGATCAGACTCCCCAAATATGCCACCGTAACCACAACTCTATCTCTTGCGAAAATCGCTTTTAAATGAGTTCCTACACCCCTTAACACGGCTATACAAGAAAATAGACATAAAGATCCGATAGTGAATGTTGTAGCGAATTTTCCCGGGGATATTAAAATAACGGGAAGAGTGATGAAAGCCAATAAAAAGTTTAATACACCGATGGCGAGGAGAGAAATGGTGAGTTTAAATCGTTGAGAACGGGATAATGTGAATGTAGGTAGAGGAATGGAGAAACCACAAATGGATAATGTTGGTGGTGGTCGAGAGCGGCCTGAAAATCCGAGGTTGGAGAGGAGTGAGGCGTCTTCAGAGTCTTGAGTGTTTGAAGTACCTGAAGAAAATGGGTTGGTTAAGAGATTTGAGATTGGGTTGGCGGTGGTGTTGGATGATGCGCCGGATGGTGAAGGGTTTCGTTGGGAGGATTGGAAGTCTCGAAAGGAAGAGAGAAACGCAGACTCCGAAGACATATTGATCGTTTAGTTATTTAAATGTCTTTTCGAATTTAGGGCACTATAAGATGTCTCTTGTGGTGACGATACGAAATTTGTCCGAGTGAATAGAAATCAATGTTGGGCTCGATATCAGAGGAATTTGGGGTGAGATTTGTCAATTTTTTCGGAAGCGGGCACCAATTTTCCTCGCCCCCTCCTTAATAATAACGGGTGGAGTGTGGTGAACAACAGCCAAAACTCAATTTTATCTAAATTTGCGGTAATTTCGACGTCTTCGGCTTGGTTGACAACTACAGCGATAGGTCAAATATATTATTAGACTTTATCATCATAGGACAGCACACGAAGGCAAAAGCAACAGTATGACAAGCATCCAAATTCAATTTATCTTTACACTTTCAATGTATTACATGTATCATCAAAACAATCAGACGAATACGTAAGAATATAAAACTTCCATTTTGTATAGTTCGAGGAAAAGGCGTCCTAATAACCATTGGTTTTACCAAACAGTGGCCGGCCCGAGTGCAGAACGTCATTCTTTACGATCGCCGTCTTTTTCTATCCCCATTTTCGCGACTATCTCCTTCGTCATGTTCATAATCCCTTCTTTCCCGTCTACTGTCCCGTCTGTCACGGTCGTCGTCACCAGGGGACTGACTTGATCTTCTTCGTTTACTGGACCTAGAATGTTCACCATCGTATCCACGCTCACGACCGTTTCCTCTTGAGCCTCTCGGTTCTCGCTCTCTATCATCTCTGCTCTCTCTTTCTCGGCGTCTGTAGTCGTCTCTCTCTCGGTCATCATATGGTCTACGTTCTCCTTCACGATCTCTCTCGCGTTCGGAATCTCGTTCAGATCCTCTTCGACGATCGTCGTCTCTGTGTCTTGTATCCTCGTTCTTCTTTCGATCGCTGCGTTCTCTTTCTCTACGCCTTCTTCGCCGTCTCTCATCTTCACTCTCACTCTCAGACGACGATTCTTCGGAACTGCTTTCATCCTCAGATGAAGACTCGTCAGAACTACTATCATCTGATGACGAGTCAGAATCAGAGGATGAATCGCCGTTTTGCTGTTGTAGAAGTAGCTTTGGGGCATTTTTCAACCATTCTCGAAGATCTTCCCTGTAAACAATAATTGGCATTGAGGTTCAAAGCCCAACAATGAGAAGAGAAGTATTTAGCACAATAATTCGCATGGATTGCATAAATGAGAAATCCAAACATACGTGACAACTCCCAATCCAATACTCGTCCAATAATTAATACTGAATCTAGCATTTCTCGGATGATCTTTAGGGAACAGACCCTCCATATACTCTTTCAAAAACGGATCCTTGAATCTATCATTTAACTTTTTCATTCCCATATCTTCACTCAACCTTTGGAATAAGATTTTGATAAAAATACGAGAGGACGAAGTCGTGGACTGTTCTGTTAACACAATGTTTGAAAGAACCGCCCACGATATTGAATCAGTGGAAAGAAGATGAGCAAAAAAGAGCCCAATATTTCGAAGTCGATTGGTTTCGTAGCGGTGAATGGTTTCGTACTGAAATAGGGCAGATACGAAAAATATCATGAAAAAATAAATCATCAATGCAAAACTAATTATCTATTATAGGGACGAAAGGTTCACATACCGATGTAACAAAAGCTTCTTCGAATTTTTCCTGCCAGATCCTATTCAGTTTGGCGAATCGTTCACCCATAAGACCATAGAATTTCATGTAGGTTCTTTCTTGACTGCAACATTCGATAATCATGTTGATAAGTTCCATTTCTTGACCAGGTTGAATATTCAACCTCATAAGTTTATGGCAACATTCCTCAAAGTCAAGGGATGACATAATTGTGAGATATATTTTACGCCGAAGCGTGGTAAGGTCAGTCCCAGTTTCGTCTTGAATTTGCATTGTTGCTACGCAATGGAGAAGACAATTAGATAAAAACAGAGTTAAAATTCGGTGGCCACTGTTAATAATATACCTTTCTCGGTTTCTTCCCCTTCCTCTTCTGATTCACTTTCTTCTTCACTTCCTTCCTCCTCCTCTGAATCTTCTTCGTCTTCTGATTCACCTAATATTTCAGCTTTGATTTCGCTGTATTTACGCTCATTTTCCGCGTAATCAGGATCAAACTTATAGATGTTGAGCGTATCTTGGGGATCTAATTCGTCATCATCTAAAGACATATGATGTGTGATTTGTTCTTCTTCCTCAACAAGATCAAGCTCCTCTGGAATTGAAGGATAATCCTATAGACAGGCAACCACAATGAGAACACGATTACAGCCGTAGGACGGACGACAAACTGGTTTATGTACGGTACCTTGAATTTGTCTTTTCGAAGCTGCAGCAGAACTTCTATCATATATTGTGTCCTCACATCAATTTTGGCTTCATTCAATATTGATCTAAATCGATCAAAAATAGCAGTTGTAGCTTTTGGTTGCAAATCAGCCAAAACATTAGCGCAATCCTTCATAAATCCAACAGCTACTTCGACCGAGTCATCAGTCACTCTCTCCAAACACAGTGTCAAAATTTGCAACGCAACCAGTTCATGCGCTACCTTTTGATTCACTAGATGAGCAATAAACTTTGTGACGGCTAGGCAGGCAGTTTTGTCGTTTCTTCGGAATGATTTTCGGAATTGAATAATCAATCGAGAAAGGAGGAGTTCACCAACGGCAGGGAACTTCGTATTGAGAACGGCGATGAGTGCGGCGTAAACAGGAGTGAAAGGAAGTGATGCAGATTGTGATTTCATGATAGAACGACAGAACAGTCCTCGGCCACGGATAAGGTTCTCATTGATGAGTTCCGGTATTAGGTTTTTGATATTAGCTGTATTAACCTATTATATTGGTAAATGATGCACCGTTAATAACATAATAGCAGGTTTAACTAGCATCAACTGTTTATAGCACTAGCAAAAGAAAATTGGACATTGTCCATGCTTCAAACGATGCAAGTGGAGATTATTTAGGACGCCGATATCTTGCCTTGTTAATCAACCCGTTGATACTTTTTTTCAAGGCTTCCCATGTCATCCTCTGATAAGCATCCGAACTTTTATCAGTTATAGATCTTTGAAGTTCCCGTAACTTCGCTGGGGGAATATAAGCTCCGCCAGTCTTCCCAAATATTGACGACAAGTCCGTTTTTGAGTCTGCTGTACCCATATTTGCAAGGATCCGGGCCGGTAACCGCGAGTTCGTAGGAACATGCTGCGGCTGCTCATCCTCTTGAGGAGTGGGTGGGGACGGTGAGCGGGATGGTGATGGAGAGCGCTGTCTTCTTGGGGGAGATGGGCCTGGAGAAGATGACCTTGAATTTGAATCCGCATCGTCAGATCTGACGGGGGAGTGGGATTTCCCGTTTGGCGGGGATGACGATGAATGAGATCGAGACGGGGAAGGTGACGCTGATGGCATATTCGTACAATTTTATGTACTTATGTATATATTGCTGATCAAGGATGTGGATGAGGAACAGAGGAGGAGCGTCTGTTGTTTGCTCGGCGTAAACAAACTCTCGGTCAATCTCAAAATGTGCACACCGCTAAACTATCTGAATCTCTTTTATCTTGAAAATGATTTTATTTCATAGCTTTTCTGGTGAGTATGGCTTCAGTAGACTCTGCCTCAATGGCAAAATTTATGTATAATAGTCGATATTTTAGACAAATTACCCTCTTGGATTTGATGTCATCGCATGCTATGCTTTGAGCTGGAAAAACTTTCGTCGTGCCACATAGAAAAGCTCAAAAATCTCTATATTTGGCTGTATATCAATGGCTTTTTGGTTACAAAGCATAAGCCAAGTATGATTGTCTGGCGTTATTTATCGCGCCATGAGTAAAATCGTTACTACCGTCCATAAATTACCACTGAATCATATACAGGAACAAAGAATGGCTTGGTCAGAAAATATGCATTCTATAACAATGTGGAAAGGTTGACCGGTATAACTATAATTTAAAGAAACCTAAATTTCAATTACATTTTTGTCTGTACAGAATTGATCCTCATATTCTAAATTTGGACCTTTACCATCTCAGTTTCTGGCAATAATTATATATTGTTTAAAGTAGAAGCTTCAATACTTGCAACAATGTCTTGCGAATTCCACATTACACGAGCAAGTTGTCCTTGAAGCCTAAACGGAATTTTTCAGCCGATACTGCAGCAAAATTAATACCTCGCAGGTGGAAGTGGGATCCGGAAATCACCCGACCCGAAAGGACGCCTTCAAATTCATTAATCACGCATTTTGCTTTTTCAGCAGGAAGTCGCACCATAAGACGCCTAGTTCAAAAAGCTTGATCAGCAGGCTGGAATTGAGTCAATCGGATTTTGAAGTTCTAAAGTCTTGTATGCCTAATCAGCGTCAAGCCACGAATAGAGCTCGATGTGGATGCTGTCGACATCGTGTTGAGAATTGCTTGCGCGGCTGAAGACCCTTCCCTGAATAAAAGATTATCAAATAATTTTGGGCTCGAATTCGCAAGACAAAAGAAAGAAAAGCAGAAATAGATAAATTAAAGTTTTCAGCAATGTCGTCTTCGCCGGAAACAATTCTTCAACATGGTTTATTCTTAGGAATAGCTCTGACGTTCTCCCTCTCCAACCTCTGCAACTCATCCCTGTACAAGATGCGCAAAAACCAACGAGCATTCACTTCTATCATAGTTGGGAGTATATCTTGCTTGTTATACTACATATTTTCTGCTCCAGCCTTGGTTTTTGGATTCTCTCCCTCAACGCAAAGTCTGTTCAGCTCCATCTTCTGGTTCCAGGCAATTAACGATTTCTGCCTATTCGTTCTGTTGTTCGAACGGCTCATGCCGACTCTAAAATGGCGACAGAGAATTACTCCAAAAATGGAAAAAATTATTAAACTCGGAATACCCTCGGGACTTGTTCTGTCGCAGTTGATACTTGCTGGCCTTGTCAGCTCATTCGGATGGCCGTACTTTCCGGTACCAGCTTACGAAATGAAACTGATTGAACGATTGTCATCAGTAAATGCGATGATCGGACTCGGATGTAACGCTTTTCTTACGATTTTATTTTTGAGAGCTCTTACTGAAAACCGTGAAGGAACTTTAATCACAATCATTATGAACAATAAGCTAAGATGGCTGGAATTTTCTCTACATTTACTTGTCGGTTTATTCCTAATTATTTGTCGATTGATGTCATACGGAACTCCAACCGGAATACACCCTTCTCTTAGATATTTCACTGGGATGGCTTATCCGGTACGCTATTGGTTTGCTTCGTAACAATCGCTTATCTAAAAAGAACTAGAATTACTAACTGTTATACATATGGCAGGTCGTCATTCTCGCAACCTACAAGGATTTCATATTTGTGACCAGATTTGTTGCCAGAGAAATCCTGCAATCTACTATACTTGAACGAAATTCTCAAACCGTTAGTAACTCCTCTGGGGGTCACAAACACGATAATATTTCCCTGCTTACAATGCGAAGTTCGCGTGGAAGAGTTAGAAACGCTGAATCAATGCCTTAGCTAATTACATTTACAAAAATCGTGCATCAAAATTGTAATATACATGTTATAAATTTATGGTCACTTGTAAATATGGGTGCTTTATTTAAATCAAATGATAGCGAATCTTTTAATTATGTTCTAGTCGGGGACACTTGGAGTACTTCGTTCAGCAAGCAGTGGGATAAGGACAGGGTCAGGACTAATATGGAATGAAATCGGTGAGAAAGAGTCCTAATTGTCGATTGAAAAATGAGAATGTTTGACTTTATTTTCTACCGGATGATATATTTTGCTTGGGCGCAAAGCGCCATTATGGTGCCTATTTGTGTTAGCACTTGAACCCCCAGTTATCTGTAAAATTAGAACCATAGAAAATGAATATCAACTATTTATTAATTTAGACAAAACATTGTAAAATATGCCCAGAAAACAACAGAGGAGCGATCCAAAAAAAAACCCACTTGTTTAGCTTATCGTACAAAACCTTATCATTGCAACAAAACTAATATAATTCAACACTACTTGGATTTCAACCTTTTCTGCTGCCCACCGGTCATTTTGTTTCTCGCATTGGTTTTACTCTTAACAGCCGCAGTCTTGCCCTTAGCTTCTTCTTTCACAGTTCGATTGGGCGGATTTTCTATTGACTTGGGCTTGTTAGAAGTGGATCCAGGTTCTTCATTGTCAAATCTGCGTTTTTTCGTTGGTTTGGATGTAGATTGAGGAGTTGGTATGGCTGAAGTGTCGGTTTTGGAATTCAGTGCGGAACTTGATTTGACGGCGGACGGGGTTGCGACAGTCTCAGATATATTTCTCTTCTTACTTAATTTGGCCGATTTGACATCGGTTTGTTTTGCTTCCACTTCTATCGTAGTTGGTTGCTCGGCTGGCTTCTCCGCTACTTGTTTCTCTGCCTCAGGAGCATTTGGTAACTCACACCAAACTGGCAATGATACACTTCCAGCAGTTTTCAAAGAAACAGCTTGAATTAAACCGGCGAATTTTCCTCTAGCTCTAATTTGAATTTTCTTCTTCTCCTTGTTCTTTTTACCGTTGTTACTAATTTTTCCTTCATTCGATTCAATCGCTTTTGTTTCCTCGACAGAAATTGTCTCGGCGGAAAGTCCATTTGGGCGGTTCGTCAAATAATCCACGATGGCGAGGACGTTGTCCTTGGTCTCGGAGGGAGATTGAGACACCAGAGATGTGCGAACGCAGATTGTAGTTCCAAGAGGAACGGTATACTGTGTTGAGTGAATGATAGACTGGAGAGTTGTACCAATATTTTTGATATGGGATGTAAGAGAGAGGGAGATCGGATAAGGAAGTCTACAGTTGAACCATAATAAGCATTTGCGAAGTCTTATAACCGCAGGAGCAGAAAACCTTACTTCTTAGCTTGAAAAAATTTACTACCCAAAAGCTTTGGTAAACTGGGAATGAGTCGATCGTCGGATACAAATAGATCATAGCTCTTCTTCAACATCCTTTTGGCTTCATATGGTTTGAACTTTAATCTTAAACTTTCTATGGTCAATATTTTGAGATCAAATTTAACCGAAGAATTGACAAGAGTTTCTTTAATTTTAGTCTTAGTGGCTGCATCCTTGACAATGAGACAGATAGAAGTCGAGGAGTCGTAAATGGGGTGGGGAAGGGAACTGGAAATTATTAAAGAATTAGACATCAAAGATTGGAAGTGGTGTAACACATGTACATATTCCAATCAATATCCGACAAAATTCTGCCATTTCCTTGACTTGAATTGAAAAAGTACATACACTAAGACCGGTTTAACGGATTTCTTCTCTGGAACTTTCTTGAGAGTGATGACAGTATAGATGTATGCGTCTTCATTCAAGAGAACAGATTCAGATTGTTTTTGATGGAAAGCTTGAAGAGCTAATGTAGCTTTCTCGATTTGCTGCTGATTGATGTTGCAAGACATGGTGAATGGTTGTTAAAAAGAATTGCTGATCCCCGAGGCCTTAGATTCGCACTTACACGGAAATTCTTTGTTATAAGGCACGTGGCGCGTTGCTATGCAGTGTCTCGCAATCCACTTATGCATTCGTTGGTGTGTAAGGAATAATGCTCAAACGGACAATAAGCCGTATGAATATTCCAATTAAGAGTAATAGCAATGGAGAAGTACGGTATTGAGGAAATTCTCGAATATGCCAAATTACAATAGTTACAGGAAATAGCAAGGAGTTATGATACATTTATGAATGGAATATAAAAGAAGTGCCTCAAAGAATGGTAATTAGAGAGTAGCTATGAAGTTTAAAAATCAATAAAAAATATCAAGAAGCTCGCCGTGCACATAAAAGAGAGAAAGAATTATGTGAGTTAAAAGAAAAATTATCCAGTCTGTATTTCTGTCGCGATATATATTATAAAGTTCTATTCCGACATTTGAATCTTCCCTTCACGATCCCACTATATGACCCATTCCGCTTATACATCAATGAAACACCTTCCTGCAAATAACAGACAGATTCATTTTCCCAACTCCAACTTCTACATTTGTCATACTCCCTGCAAATATTTCCACATTCTTGCCACGAAGGTGCAGTCAATTTTTTCAATATTTTCCCCCTTCTATATGCGTTCTCATCATAATCCGGTACTTCCTCGTCTGCGTCCACAAATGTATGCCATATGTCCTCTAAATGAACAGGAGAATAGTAGGGCGAGGGTATGGAAAATCCTGGAGGTGTTGATTCGGAGTTGGAGTATGCTTTTACTGTGTAACTATGTATATACCGTTCTATATTATATAACTTTTGCATCGTAGCGGGTCGGAGATGGTGGAATGAAACCACCCGCTTGCACGGGTCGTGGCTGTAATTGTGCATCTGGTAGTGTGGTGTGTTAGGGTTGAAGATTTGCCTGCCAGAGAGGGCTAACGATAGGGGAAAATATAAGTCTGTCCGTTAATGAACCATTGCAACACAAAATCTCCAGCTGATACATACGAAAACTTATGTTGACACCGTTGTCTCGCAAACATAATCCGATCCTCACATCACCTGCCCAGCAATCTTTGTATTTTAACGTACATTCGTCGATGTGGTCGATCACTTTCAACATTGCACCTCGGCTGATTACAATACCACTACCGCCATGGGCGAAAGGTGGACCAGTCCCGTATTTCTTGATGCCGTCGCACCCCACAAAATGATTCGGGAACCCAATATAAATCGGTAAGTTATGATTGTATTTGGATAGACGATGGTGTAAATTTTCCATAAATAAATACGTGTCGTCGTCAATCATTATGTACCATTTCGCTGTCGGAAATCTGTAATACATAGCTCGCAAGGCCGGCAAATTTTTATGGGCGTCAAGTTTCCAGCCTTGGTTCTTCTTGTCAGGTTGGCGGTCTTTGTCAATTTTCGAAGGAAATTGATTGAACTGAGGTACTTCTTTGACAGATCGTTTATGTATCGAATAGAAGTCATGAGATTCTGGAGGTAAAGTACTGTCGTTATGGGTTGCAGAAACAGCTTCGTCCACTGACTTGTGACTTGATGAGAGGGTATGCAGTTCATCCTTGTGCGGATGACCCTCCGCCCCTAAATCGTGAGAATGTTCATTTGTAGGCATGACAGTATTGATACGATCAAACGGTTCATCCCCATGCTCTCCTTGCGGTGACCTTTTCGCGATGTTTCCTCTCTCATCGTTACCAGGTAGTCTACGTTTGTTCTCTTTCGACTCAATTCGGCGGTTCGCATCCTCATAAGCCCCTGTGTATACATCCACCATTTCTTCATCAGCAATCTTAACACCCCCAATTTCACCAAAAATAAAATAATTTTTTACTCCTTTCATAAACGTCATTAGTTGTATGGGAACTCGATCCAGCGCGGTTTCAACTCCAGTTTTTAATCCAATGGCGTATCCGTCCCATCGAGGATCTGTTAGTCGTGGAGGAGGAAATTGTTGAGAGAACGAATGGTAGGATGGCGAGGAGGAGGGTAGAGAAGATGGCGAAATGAGGAGTCGGAATATATATAAAATCAAAATGAGCGGGAGAAAATAAAGTAGTCGAACGTATGTTCTCCTCATTTTAAATAGACTGCTGTGGATTATGATTAAATGGAACTGAATATTGCTACGTTTAGATGCACATTCTTTAAAAGCGATTTTTATATGTTAACTCCAACCTGTGACTTGTCTGTTTAACAAATGATTAGAATGAGGCCCTTCACGAATCCGGAACACGTGATTACTCAAGTGCAGTTTCTCTATTCAAACCGCCCGACATAATTCATATTAAACTCTAGGATAGTATTTACTATCTGCATATCCCGTTAGAGCTCTGGGCGAAGTATGTGGAATACAGCGCCCTCAGGTCGCCAACAAAGGGATCAGTTCTTTCTAAGTTACTCTTGATGTATCGAAATCTGGGTGCTTCGCCAGTTGTAATGGAGGCAGTGCTCATTCAAGTTCTGAAATCAGCATACAGCCAAGAAAGTCAATGGCTATTAGAAAACTCTTCAGTCATAAGATATTCTGTGATTATGGGCCAGGCATGAATGAGACTCCGAGATCGAGTTGCGCATTTTGTCGGTTATTATTTCCGATTAAATGATTCTTATATAAAACATTCTTCTTTTCCTATTCTATCCGTTAAAGTATGCCCTTCTGTTTTGTATTGGATATATTATCCCAATCCGGCACTTTTGTCGGGAAAGGTTCTGAATAAATCAAACGATATACATAAACGGTCTGGCGCGTCAAATCTGGATTCTGCAGCGTCAATTCATTGCAATCAAGTATACAGATTCGGTGAGAAGCGATAACAACTTCAAATTATATTGAATGCAGCTACAAATTTTATTGAAAGATGGTAACATATATACTGGACCGGTAAATAGTTGTTGCGACATGAATATTTCGGAATTTGGATGCCACCCAGTTGGGAATCGGAGTATGTATGCAGTCACTCAATGAGGTTTGTATATTCTGTGACATAAGACATAGAGGGTTTTATTCCATCATGCAACAAAATTAGATTTTTGCCATAGTGAGATAACTGAAATCTGCTGTTTATGTTCAAGAAGCTAAATCGATTGAACAAGAATTGGGACAATAGAAGGTAGGCCCGTGACTCCGGCCCGAGCAGCATCTCATTATCGTCCAGGAGCTGTGGAGATTGATGTAAACCTCCCTGGATGTAATACGATTGAAACCCACAGATGAGCGATACTTTTCTGTCAGAATCTCATCACAATAGAACAAGGCTCCTCCACTCGTCGCAGTGGCAAAGTAATTATTTGTTTCTAAAGTTGAGTGGTTTGCTAACTCCGAACTGACTGTGTGCTTGTTTGCCTTATATATAAAGAGCCCACTCCACCGAGAGCAAGGTCTTTCTCCCCTCCTAAGCGACGACATTCAACTCCCTATCCGTCAACAGCACCTTCGACTCCTGGTACTCATGCGCCAACTCCACAGCATCCGCGGTCGAAATCCGTTTCATCTTCTCAGCAGGCACGAATAAGTGACTCCCTCCAAAATTGGCCAAATCAACCAGAGAATTTCTTAATAGAGCAAGGCATTAATAAACATGAACGCTCGGCAATCGATATTGAATTGCCGGAGATTCAGGCGATAGAACAAACGATTAACTCAATATTACAAAGTTATCAAGGTTCCGTTTCCGTGACCAAGTTACCTCCGGAAGCTTTAGACTGTAACGATGAAGCAGGGTTAAAGGAATCCCCGAAATTGCCGAAGTCTTGCTCAAATTCTCATTCCAATCAACTCTATCTTCTCGCACAGCTTGGTTATTCTTTGTTATTGCGAAATCAGACACTCGAAAAGCAAATTGCTGCTCTTTCAACCCATCGTATCCATTCTCCCAATCTTTCACCAACGATATCCCCAACTAACTCTCCACAGACACAACCACAATCTCTTTCTATACAGATACCTCCATCCCATCGCCAGCAGGGGTTGTCACATTCACGGTCGTCGCAGCTTGTCTTCAGTTTATCGCAAGAATTGTCAAAAACGAAATCATATTATGTACTGCGGATTGAAGAATTACAGGAACAAATTAAATCAATATCTTTGGAGAACGAACGATTGTTGATAGATGTGAATTCATGGAAAAAGAAATGGGAAAGTGGAAATGACGTCGCTAAAGAGCTAAGAGACAAATTGGAAGAAACGAAATCCGAGTTGGCAAAAATGGACAGTCTGGAACGTGAATTCAGTGCTTGTACTACAAAGATTGGTACGTCGAGCTGCTCTACGTCAATGAATATTTCTCATATGATGTATTCACACAACATTTCTGTTTCGCCAGGAAAACTTGAATCAGAATTGTACACACTGACAGAATCATATCATATTCTTGAAAACCAGCACCTTGACTTAATGCGTAATCATAATGGGGAGATTGACGACGCACAAGAACAAATCAAACAGTTGAGATCTGAAAACAGTCAAGTGAGTGTATATTCACACAATCGTTTCCGTCTAAAGTTATTCCGCTTTAACCTCTTGAACTCCTCACAGCTTGTTCTAACAAACTCCCTGCTATCACGACAACTATTTGATTATGAGACAAAGTACGTTAAAAGTTCAAGGCAAGTTTTAGATTTAATGAGGGATTTAGAAGAGTACGCCACATTATTGAAGGAATCGCAAGAGTCGAGAGCTCTACAGGATGCCAGTAGAGATTCCAGGAGTTCTCGACTAGAGAGCGTAGAAGACATCTTAAAGCAGAATCAACCCGCCTCCGCCCTCGGGATGTTGGAGAGTACTGCTCAGCGGCTCGTGACACTTCCTGAAGCATTGCTCGACTTGAAAGGGGAGTCTAAGGACAAAACGGTTGAAGATGTTGAAAGCGGAACCAATAATCGATATTCTTTTGGGAGATTTGCAGGTATCTCTGAATCAAACACGTCGTCCCCACTTTCTAGCCATGCGAATTCCCCTGCAAAAACGCCGCCATTGACTCGATCTCTTACTGCCTCCTTTTCTCCTGCAGCCGAATCTACTATGGCGCAATCCCACCCTCGCTCACGATCATGCCCTCGTCCTTCGCCGTCCACACCTACACGAACACCGCCAAAGCCGTTCCCCTCCCGCCCGTCTCTCACTCGCTCATCTTCTCCTGGTCGCTCATCGCCGAGTGCGAAAGCAATTTTGACAACAGGTTTATTGCCACCAACAAAAATGAACATTGCGCCATACCCGACTGCTTTTATCCCCACTAGTATCAATCTTCTCCATTGGAAATTACTGGCATCTCCTGGGTTGGACGGAGCTCGGGGGTATATGAGCGAAGTATTAAGTATGGCGGAGGAAATAGCTTGCAAACGAAGATTTAGTGGACATGATGAAAGAGGCAGAACAGGTTTTCAGAATCGGTCAGTGAAAGCCGATTCCAAACTGAGTTCGGAATTTGAATTTTTTGACTTGGAAAATAAGACTTTGAATGAATCAAAGGATGATTGTCGATCAAATTCTACATTGGTTGACTCAGTGATGATTGATTCTTCAAAATGGGTGAGCGATGATCCGAACGATTGGCCTAGCTTTGATGATCTGGATGAGAACGAACGGCAATCGCGGCAAGAGTACATGAGTGGAACGATAAGTTTGCTGCAGTCTGCTATAGAGTCTAAGTTAATCGTTGTGCGTACAATGCTGGGGTCGAGAAGCAAATGAACCCTTTTATGTGAACATGTTGTGCGGGAAGTCGCGATTTCATAATATTATGATTTATGTACAATATATGTAAATTGAAATTTTGAATATAAGCAAATAATGATGCCACAGTCTTTTTATTCACTTACGTAGTGCAACTATAACACTACGGAGACTACACGCCTCACATATGTCAGAAGCAAATGGTTCCGTTGCCCCGGTGACCGTGCCACGAATGAACAAACAAAATCGCCCGTCATTTTCAAGTCAGGATTCTTCCGATATTTCCACAAAAACTTTTTCAAAATGTTCATGCCAAGAAAGCCATCGCCCGAAGAAATTGCTGCCCAAAGAGCAAAAGCTGTCAGTAATTTTAAGTGGTTCATCGGATTTATCGCTTCTCTACGTGCAGGTATGTTCCGTTTACCATAAATCTACCCACGAATGCATTCTGTATGCCCTTCAAATATATAATGAGGGGAGGACGATGACGATATTTTATTTGGTTGAAAAAAATTCATGTGGCTAAAAATCTGATTTAATGAGCCTGAGTCCTCTCCATTTACAGTTGATATTTTAGTCCACTACCGTTGTTGTTTGTCGATCGCAAGTTAACAAAAATATTACTCCTTTGACATAACAGCGCCGTTGATCATTGAGTATGCAAAAGAACGCCTTCTATCTTGAACTCAAAAAATGACTCCGTCTAGGGGGCTACCACTGGTTAAGCCCCCTCTTTATTCTGGTCAGGCAAGCAGGATTGATTGTGGAAAGCTCACAGCGACGATGCATAATTTGTCAACCGCATGATACCGTTATTTGTAATTATACCCACCACCTATCGATTTGAAGTATATAGTGTCGATATTGTTTTGAATAAACGCAGTACATTAATTGTTACGTTTAGATAGTTTACCCATCTAATCGAGAGCTCTCATAGCTGTTTGAACACTGTGCTATATTTCCATTAATCAAGGTTGATAGAGAGGGCAATAATGCCAGGACACTCTGATACATGTATCTCCGAATCCTCACCCAAGTCTGGAACAAATAGGACTAAGAATGAACACAAAGAGTAAACTGAAATTAACAAATCGAAGTAGGAGTCAATCAAACTGTTAAACCAAGCTGGCCAATATCGTTACATTTCTGCGGAGTATTTTTTTCCTTTCTGCCGAATAATTATATTGGAGAGAAGAGAGCGTCACGCCGGCCTCACTTGTGCAACGGGCAAGTAGCGTCACATAAACCATTCCGGCAATCCATATACACATATAAAATAAACCGTGAGGAAACTTCTTCAATGACAATACGAGGTCTGTTATGTAATCATTCTATTTTGGAAGGATCGTTGTGTTGCTTGGCTTAATCCCAGAGTAATGCAGACATTGCTAAGTTGTCGTCAGTACTTATGCCTCTCTGATTTATGTGTCGACTACACATGTAGATATACTGTCGTCTCTGCCGTACGGAATATCGGGAAATTCGGTTTCGCATTCGAGTAGGAATAAGTTTGGATTCTTTGTTTGCGGTAATGGCCCTTGACTCTACTGGTTGAATGATTTCAATGAATAATTCTGCTTCTTTTCCCTCTTTTCTTGTACCAGGCCTCCTTAACAATCTGATATACGTCATCTTCTTGTCTGCCGCTGTTGACATACTATCTTCTCAGCCGTCTGTACCAGATGGTAGCCAAAATGATAAAGTTCAGCCGAATATCACTGAGAAAAGTAGCATACCGAAATCGGTGATTCTACTGGCGGATATCTTGCCTTGTCTGATAGTAAAAGCAGTTGCTCCTTATCACATGCATTCAACAACTTATTTATTCAAATTATCTATATGTGTCACCCTAAGTATTCTGTCACTTGTGGTATGTGTGGCCCCTCCTGAATGCGTTTACACCGGTCGCCTCCTGCGCGGAAAACTCGAAAAGTATGAGCTTTACTGATTTATTGCGCATGAAATTAGATGGTCTCTTTGCTAGATGATATGTGGCTCAAAATTCTCGGTATAGTGTTTGCAAGCGCTTCGTCAGGCCTGGGCGAAATTATGTTTTTGGCGATGACGAGTTTATACGATCCGTGTGTCGTCGGCTTCTGGAGCTCGGGGACTGGTGCCGCTGGGATAGTTGGTATGTGTTTAATTTTATAGAAAGCTGAATTGTAAATTCGTTCATTGCCTTTCCTGTTTGTCGTTTAATGGAAAAACACTGCTATTCGCCTGGAATTTAACTATTTTGTGTTAGGTGCCCTATCTTATCTCCTGCTCACAACGGTTTTCTCTTTGTCTACTAAAGCGGCTTTGCTCCTCATCACACCTTTCCCAACTCTCATGCTCGTCATTTATCTCTTTGTTTTAACTCCTTCGTCGAGTAGTTCTCATCACCGCATTCAATCGACGGAATATCACCCCGTGGATGACATTGATGAGATAGCAGTTGCTTCCATTCAAGATGAACCTAAAGAGGTGGGAATAAAGTCGCGATCCCGAAATCGAAGTCCATCGGCGGGTTCCGAGTCAGGAGACGATGAACAGCACGATCATATGAACGCAGACATTGTATCTGATAATAATACCGACGCTGATGACGAAAGATTTCGGCTTCATAATCAGGCAAATGATCGTGACGACGATGACGATGTTAACCTCGAACTGGATGTATCAACTCGTAAACACAATAACATTGATGATTCAGAGCAATTGCTATCAAGAATGACTTTTAAAGATAAATTACAAATCGTGAAACCGTTGATATGGAAGTACATGGTGCCATTGTACTTAGTGTATCTTGGGTAAATTTATGTTATTTGATCGTTTTTGAAATACCTGTGGAGTCATTTCCTAACTATCAGTGCTCAACTGGCTCGTAATAGGGAGTATACAATCAATCAGGGTGTATCGCCTACTCTAATTTTTCCGTTGGGTGAGACTCCTTTCAAGCAATATCGTGATGTAAGTGTTTGCCTTTAAATCTGGAAAGATAATTCCAGCTTGTCTAACAATGTTGCCATCCCGTCATTGTATTAAAAGCTATATCCAACGTACCAAACACTATATCAGACTGGAGTCTTCTTATCCCGCTCTTCAATCACGTTTTTAAAACTGTCAAATACTCACTTCCCTTCGTGGTTGCAACTAATCAACTTAATCATATTATCATTTCAATCTATTTATTCCTTCTTACCTTTCTGGTTCGTCTGTGGAATCATCTTTTGGGAAGGCCTGTTGGGTGGAGTAGTTTATGTAAATACTTATTATTTGCTGAGAAAAGAGAGGCTAGGGTTTGAATGTATTCTGGAAAGAACGACCGTTGGAAGTAGTAGCAATGAAAGAGTTGACAGAAGAAATACTGACAGACATATCGGAGAGGGCTCCGTAGCGATGAAAGAGTTAGCAATGAGTGTCGTCGGAGTTAGCGATTCGCTGGGAATTACATGTGCTGGGTTCATCTCATTATGGCTTGAAGGATTTTTGTGTTCACTACAACGAACGTATGGCAATGGATTATGTGAAAAGGTTTAATTGACAAATAGTAACCTCTACAGAGGGCATGTAGCTGAAATATTTACATAAACGAAACAACCATTGGTGGGTTCTAATGGACATCAAAAACGTAACGTTTAATCGTCTAATTCGAATATTAAATTATTCCTAAATTTGAGGGTTGAGGGACTGCCTGGCTTAGAGCCCTTCGCCGAGTCATCACTGCATGTATCACGCACCATAGTTGCGTTGCTCCCATGTCCAATATCAAGGTGCCCTTCGTTTTCCATTGTTGTCTGCCCTTTAGAAACAGGTTCTTCTGATATGGCTTGGCCCATATTGGAAATTTGAGTCGCGCTGGGATCACCATCAATGAAATCAAGTTGTACATCAGCAACCCATCGTTCTTCGTTCACTTCCACCTTTCGATATTGGGGGATGTTAACAGAGGAGCCACCCTGACAATTTAGCAGGCATCAGGAGCTTAATCGACAAAGTTTTTGAAGTAGACGCCAATACAAACCCAAACACCCAAACTCGTTTCAATCTTCTCATCTCTCGTGATGAATTTTTTTTCTAACCATTTATCGGATCCAGAGATGCTCATGGCCTTACTAATACATACTGCAATTGAATCCCACTCATCCTCACAAATCTTTCGAAACTTGAGGACAGCGATCACACTATCATTGGGTTCGGATGGCGTGGCAAAGGAAACTGTGGAGTCATCGGGGTTGAATGCATTGAAAGCTTTTACAGAGAAGAACGGTTCGTCCACAGTTGAGAGATGTAGCAATACCTGTCCATTCCGGAATGGTCATTAAGTTGCGTTGAAGAAATGTGAATTAAAAAACGTGATAATAGGCAAACCAAAAACTTACCCCATCTTGATGGAAATTGAACTTTATGGCCTTCCTCAACTTGTCAGAATTTTCAATAGTCGTGTTAATCGTCACCGACAAGACAACAAATCGGGAATTTTGATACAACTTGAGCTCATTTGGATTGATGAACATATCGCTTGCTTCAGAAGTCGTAGATACGATTTCAGACTCTTTTAGGGCAGGAAAATTGTAGCTTTGGGCTGCGGTGCTGTCTGAGCAGCAAAGGGTATCGAAAGTTGCTTTCGATATGTCAGGATTAGTCTGAGGATCCAAGTTTGATTCACTGACTTCCAATAGTTTGGGCGGATCTGGCGGTTGTTGAGGTGATGTGATGGATCCACCCAAGCGCAGGGGGCAAACCTCCTCGGACGACTGTGGACTCGAAAGGACAGGTTGGATTTTATCGACTGATGACTTTTTTGCTTCTTCAATCTTATCATTCTTCTTGGTTGTCACGCTACCCGTACTCGATTTCATCTTCGCCTTTTCCACCGGGAGTGCGATAGTTAAACAAGCCTTGCCCTTGTCAAATTTAGCGCTACCCTCGTCATCGTTTACTTTGAACGGTAAATTTAAGTGAAGGTAGTACTTGTCAGGAACATCAATCGAAACGGCTGTAGGAGAACTATCCAGCGAGATATCGGATGCAGAAACCTGTGAAGGTATTACAATTAGTTGACTTCGATTCAACTGAAGCAGATGGTCGAAACCCTCTTACAACGCAGGGTAGCCATATTCGGACAACTAATTCGTCGGGTCTTTCATTCCCGTACCGCTCCCGTTCATTCAAAAAATCTTGGTACG
The DNA here is from genome assembly GCA_025602915.1 of Paraphysoderma sedebokerense. Classification (NCBI taxonomy): domain Eukaryota; kingdom Fungi; phylum Blastocladiomycota; class Physodermatomycetes; order Physodermatales; family Physodermataceae; genus Paraphysoderma; species Paraphysoderma sedebokerense. Next base: position 75,027 of record JAHLJZ010000096.1, read on the forward strand.
ACAAGTTGCCTCGATGTATAATTTCGTACTTTGGAACAACGGGAGCGTTGGATTTCTCTTCCTCTAACGATTCCCCTGTCTCATTATTGATATCTTGTATCAAATCTTCTCCCGCTCCCAAACTGGGTTCGCCGGATTTTCTATTCATCAGCTGTTGAAGAAAATCTTGATGGTTTGTCTCCTCCAGCAGGTTCTTCGACTCCTTAGGCATCGGTTCGCGGATAACTGTAGCCGAGGGTAGCCCTTTGTACCTCATTCTGATAAGTTTACATTCTATATTCAAAAATATCAGATTATCATCGTTCCAGACGGATATTATTTGACAAACGTACTTCTTTGCAACTTTACTTGGAACTTCGATTCGATATGCTCAAATGCCGTTTGAACCAACGTTTCTTTAAAAGTAGGATACATTTGCCCTAGCTCTAATGCTTCGGGGTGGAATATGGCGTCGTACACGATGCAAGACTTTTTAGCTGTTGAGGCATTCAAAGCAATGATTAGATGTCATGTATTATCAAGAATCGCAGATTAATGAGAATGCGATAGCCCGCTAACCATGATCGAAGTCTTCTCTGGCACCTGTTAGACTTAATGGAATACTCCAGTTCTGTCCTGCCTTGCTATTTCTTTTCACAATAGTAGATGTCGGCTTCCCAATTTCTGCTGAACTGCAAATATTGACGAAAACTTTAGAATCAACTGAAATTGGATCGGTGGTTTCCGGTATGTTTTGAGGAACATCGGCATAATTAGTCTTCATTACAAATCCGGGAGTAGGTTTCACCCATCGTATGTGATTGCCTCGCTCGGCCTCTAACTGGGCAATTTCTGCTTCATATTTCTACCCCGTCAAGAAACACATTAGTCAAAATCCTTCTCAGAAGTTCCAATTGTGGCCGCTGACGAGACTTTGTAATCATGGATCCACTGTTAGACGAAAATGCCCGTCCGGTATAAACAGGCCTCTGTTGAAAATCCAAAAGCCCAGCAAAATGAAGTCAGCACAGAATTAGTCATTACTAACCGCTTTGACGGCAGGATCTTGAACTTCTTTGAGATATTCAGTGAATAGTTGCTTGAATTCATCGTTTTGAAATGCCTTTTCAAATTGCTCCGCTTCCTGGAATTGAAAGTGGGTCAATAATGTATTGATGCAGTGGCAATGAGAAGTTCTATTACTTGCTGAGTTAAATTGATCTTTGATTCTTTGACATCGGTGTCTGAAAGCATGGTTGCAAATTTGTCTGACGATCCTTGGTATTAAAGAAAAGGATCACCAGACGTTCTGTGGGAAGAAATACGCCGGTAAAAAATTGCTCCAGGCCACCGGCCCACCACCGCGAAACCAACGTGCTGCGAAATCCTGCGTTTCCCTCACTCGTTATGCTCTTAAATCAGGATTGGCCCCTTCCCAATTTCTACGAAAAAAACCATAAAATCTCATAATGTACTGATCATAGTGGCTTATTGTTGCGTTCCTTCATTTATGGGAATGGAAAAGAAGAGAAAATTGCGCTCTGATTCTGTGCAAATGGTCAAGGGGTTAAGTCTCTGCCCGGTAAAGGTTCTGCAGCAGAAATTGCGGCCTCTTGATGAGATCACTGAAATAGTCTCCGGAAATCTAAAATCATTGAGAGCAAAGTAACATGCTCTAGAATGGGTTTGTTCGGCATGATTTTGCCGGTGTTTCGTGCACATCTGTTGTAACAGCACTTTCAGAACAAACGCAATTACTCGGGTATCAATTTTGTGAATAGTTCATTAGGACGCTCTGCATCTACATTTATTTATCCTTTCTCACACATTTTATCCCACAATATCGTTTGCTGTTCCTCATTAATGGAGTTTTTGGCACTATGCCACACACAACACAACCATTCGGGTCCATGACTGCGGCAGTTGTCTCCTGATAGTCTCCGTCAAACGGTTCTTTTTCTTTGAGTTCTGAATTGCTTCCATTCTTCCCGCGATTATTGTCAAACGATGTTGATGGAAGGAGAGAGTTTAACGAAGGAGAACTAACGCCTAGTCTTCTTTCAGCAGCTCGAGCTCGCTTTTCTCGTTCCAATGCCATACGAAGTTCTGGCGTCATGCCTGTCGATGCACGGAGAGTTGAGGAAGATGTAAGGGATTTGAGTATTGAAGATTGCTTTTTCGGTGCTGACTCGGACGGTGTCGAATTTGTGGCGGGGGAAGGGGAAGAATCAGAATCTAAATCAGACGAGGAAGAAGGTAACACATTCTGTTGTCTTCTTTTCAATCTTGATTTCCTTTTATGTTTACGATTCGATGGAAAACGTCGTACGTTTCCTGTATCAGGAGTAGACGATAAATTATCAAATGATTCTGGTTGTTCCAGAGTTATTATGGGTTCACCCTCGCTATCTCCTGACTCCGAGGGGGTTGTTACTCCTTCAGTCTGAATAGAATGTTCCGCTTCCCCGGTCCCGCCATTGCCTGACGTTAAATATTCTGAGGAACGAGGTAAAGCGCGGGGGAGTGAGGTCACACGAACGCAAATCAGCTGTTTATATGACCGTTTAAGTTCATTGAAAGTTGGGCGTCGGATGGTGAAAGGAAAGGACCTAATACGTAAATCGTCTGTGGATGAAATGATAAGTTACAGAATACGCCACACAAGACATTGCTGACTGCTACATATACAATGATACTGACCAGATTCTAGGACTGCATCCTCGTAGCCATAAAGAACCTTTTTATTCCTGCTTGGAGCGAAAATGAAGATATATCTACTATCCCTGAACCAATTTTTGTCATTCCATTCTTTCAACACATCTCTCACTTCTTTTGTCAAGGCAGCTTCATTGTAACGCCTGAGGTTTGCACCAGCGCTTTTAGCATTCTTATTTTTTGATGCATCGTTAGCAGCCTGGGAGCCACCCTGCTTCCGACGTGTGGTGTAGCGGTGGATAGTTTTGTGAGCAAGAACAGATAATTTCGGGTTCGAAGAAAACACGGCACCAGCAAAATGACCCCCTGAAAGAAGGAGAAGGGTAAAAATGGTCGTTTGCTTGAAAGATCGGAGCAAGCTATGGATTGAATCAGCGGTCTGGGGTGAGCTGGGAGGGGAGAAGAGAGCTTTATAAAGTGAAAAGTGGTGTACTGGCGGAGTGTTATCTAAATTTTGAGAATTTGATGCGATTTCATCTGAACTGTCAATTGTAAACGATATATGAGGGGCGTTGGTGGATTGCACAGGGTAAGGTTCCTCGAGGCCATCCGATTCATTTTGTGTTTCCTGGTGCTTCAACTTTAACTTTGAGAACATTTTATCAGCCTTTCTGAAGGCTTGATTATTAGCATCTTCTTCAATGTCTTTCAATTCATCATTCGAATCTAAGGACTCCGCCGAATCGGACCCGGATATACTACTCAAATCTAACGCCCCAGGAGAGTTAGGAGAATAATCAGTTATTTCCGCATCACAGATGACAGCTAACCTTCCTCGATTGCTTTTTCGAATTCTTCTTCAGTTAAAGATTGCAATCCCAGCTGAGAAACTCGTTTGACATTATATCTATGCCATTCCAATTTATAATGAGTTCGTTGTTCTTCTGCGTCATTAAAAGTGACCTGACAGATCGTACATGTTGATTTACCGGGTCTGATAATTGCAGTGAGTTCTTCCTCTTGAGAAACGTGAGTTGTTGGACCTGACGGGTTGGATTCTGGGTTGGATGAGTCCGCTAAAACTCGTTGGCCGGTGACTTGATGAGAAAGTACGTGGATTGAGGAGGCCGAAACTGCCTCGAGTGGAAAGTTGAATATGGATAGGTTTTGATAGGCCATCGGATGTATTGTGGAATTGCTGGTTGCAGACTTATGAGAAGAGAGAGAAGGACGGTTGACACCGTCAATACATTTTGTGGGTTGTGGTTATGGTCGATTGAATGAGTCAGTCGAGGAGGGACGATATCGTTCCTCAACAGCCACAACAACACAAATCCAAATATATCGTCGTGCCGAAACTTTTGTTACTCGACATAATTCACGACCCTCCTCCTTCGCACTGAATCTCTTGCTTTTGTCCATTCAGAATCTCTTCTAGGCATCTATCCTCCTGATCATGATTGTCGTTCCCGAAAAGGAGAACTCTTCGTTCCTAAACGAACTTGGTATTACAGTTGCTTGATGTTTCGTCGATTACCGACTTTTGCGATCAGACTAATCATGAATTTCCCCTCTCTCAGCTAAAAACTCTATTTCTGTTCCGCTGTATTCCCTTTCTGATCACAAAAATACTCTGGACGATGCTGTCACAAAGGTAAATGGGTGCCCAACATAACTTCTCAATCCAGCTACCGTCTAACTGATTAAAATTATAGATTCTAACCAAAGACCTCGGCGTTCAAATAAATAATTCGATTATCGACACCAAACTTGTCCTGGGGTATCTCGCTGGAATCATCGGTTTATGTGGGTCTGGATATGGTTACACTGTCCCTTTCGAAGACAGTAAACTTATCGTCGGAGCTTCAGTCATAACGTATTTGTTCATTTAATCTTCCTATTCTATGTGGTTCTCTTATAATGCTCACATGTATCATCAATGTTTTCTATGGTGGCCCAATGCAATTGGTTTCGAACTGCGATGCCTGCGCACAGATATATTGTGCTAAACATTATGATGATTTTACATTCAATTCTCAAAGAGGGTAAAATAGTCTTTGTTGGTGTGAAAAAGGACCCATTAGGAGTGGTATGCCTGTTTGTTTTTTCCTATGTGAATTTAGTTGTTCACAGCAGGCACTTTGACTAGGATTCTCCTTCCCACATCACTATCCAAACAACCACAAGCAAATCGACAAATTATGAGTATCATTTGACAGTTACAGTGTCAGAGCCACCTAATAAGTCAAATCCTTCTTCTACCAAGAGTGTCAATTTAGTCATGCAGAAATCATTTGGATCATATTTCGACGATAGTGGAAGACTCGTGGGCGAGCCATTTTGGAGAGATCTGTGTGAACTCGTGGAGAGTGGAGTAAATAAGACGGGGAAAGGCAAGAGGGAATAGTTCAGGAAGTACTGAAGGAAGGTTGTCAATATTGATGTAGCATCGTCGTCATCTTAAATGAAAGCATTCCCCGATGTTAACAATGTCGTAGGCTCGTATAGATTACCGCTTGCCAGTGACAAAATTTCGGCCCTGTGCAACGCTGACACACAAATGATCATTGTACGCATTTTAATGGATAGGAATGTGGTCAAGCTGCAGTTGCTTTATGGGGAATGTGTTGTAATTTCATCGTTTGAATTAGCATGGCTTCTACTAAATCTCCCGAACAGCGAATGAATCGTGTCCAGCTGCTTGCAACTTTAAAAGTAATACTGGGATGTTTGGCTCACAGAAGTCGAGAAGTGGGAATTTTCCTTGGCCGTCATCTTGCACTAACCTGGCATGAAAACTCAGTTCATTTTTGATACCTGCAAATAGTTTCTCATTCTTGTGGTTCCCGGAGGTGACTTTAAATTTCAGGGCACACCTGTTGTTTCTCTTGGTTTCCCCAAGAATTGTTACTAAGTTTTGGGAGTTCTGAAGAGTGGTAAACGCAGAGAACAAGAGCTCGCTCAGATGGAAAGCCTGGCAAGGAGGAATTTTGTAAAAAAGAATCCGTCGCTACCGGAGCCTGAAAAGACCAAAACTGTTCATGTAATCGCGCAAAAAGTGAAAATTCCCTGATAACAGTCCAAGGATCCCCATCTCAAAAAAACTCTCGCGTATGAAGACCCCATTAGTCCTTAGGATGTCGCCGCGTTCTGTATGTGTAATATGAACCACTTGAATATTATATTCACTTCCGACTGTATATCACAGTTGCAAGTATTGAGGACCATGGTTCACGACGACACTGATGAGAATCAAGTACCTCAGTTTCAAAATATTGTACGGAAGAAATTGTTTCGCAATAATAAGACCATATTTGCGATGTTTTCTATGAAACCAAGAAGTTCGTACTAGAGCTGAGCCGCAATCTTTGTCATAAACACAGCCATCCAGATGGGGCGACATCCCCCGCGCATACTTTCGTTGGAAAGCAAGCCAAATGTAGACATATCTTAAAATTAAATACTTGAGAGTGCATGGTGTGAGGAATCCATATTTAATAAATATTCGAAGTGTGATCACCGAAAGAACTACTCTAGAATGGAGATATTGTCTGCCATCCCCAGTGACTTTTAAGCACGTTGTGAAATACTAAATTTTGATATAAAAGGTCTGAATAACAATTGAAGCGAAGAAGCCTCAACCAATTTATCCGTCTGCTTTGAAATCTAGATATCAATCAGCTCAACGGAAGTCTGGAATGCAAATTCTGAAACATTTTTACTTCACCGTTAATCGTTGATATTAAGTCTCAATATATCAAAATTCCCAGCATATCTGTTGTGTAATTGTTAAAAATAGTCCATATCATTTATAGAATACCAAGTTATTACCGCGGCTGAATGTTTGTATATGAATTAGTTATAAGAATGCAGCCAGAATACCGATTGGTGTAATGGTAATACTGCATTCACCCAAGGATCTGGTTTGACTCTAATAGATGATGTAACTTCGCCATCTAGGTAACCCAAACTCTTCGGAGTTTTATTTTTTTTGCGGGTCCACCACATCGCTATCCTGTATGTGATGGAGCTATAATGATCAGAACAACAGACTTTCCCGCACTTGTAGCGCATTATGACATGTTCAGCTTGCGAAATATAAAAATATCGGTTGGAACCACAGTGAGGAAATGCAATTGAATGTTCATAGATAAAATCATCCTTTTCGAAAGCTGTGGAAGAGAAATTGTTGTCCGTGTAGACTGCTTATGTCAATATTGTAAATTTCGTGATCAGCAATCCAGATTTTATTCCCCCAGAGAAACGAACATCCATACAAAAGATTAGTGAATGATTTTGGTAAACAACCGGGACTCTGGAACGATAAAACTAATTGTGTATGTTCTCGTTTCGACATGACAAAACAAGATATACGTCACCGCTATTCAAATCAACACTTGAAGCCGAAATCTCACGTAGAAGCAATGAAAAGATATATAGCATGAAACAGCTTCAAAACATATTAAATGCAATCATAAGCAACTTGCGCCAATTCTTGAACATATTCCATCCGGGATAACATACAGCGCGCATTAACTTAGATCTTTTTTGCTCTCTCATGATGAATAGAAGAGTGACAGAAGGGAGAGCTTACATTTTATATTCATTTTATGTAGAGAGAAGATCTGAGAAATGTGAATAATGTTAGTTAATAAAGGTCAGCCCTAACTGAAGCATATCAGAACGTTGAAGTAATGTGAATTAAACGAGGCCCGAAGGGACCAAGTTATAACAGTGATTGAACGGCTGCGAAGAGTCAATTATATGACATGTTGATCCTTCCATTCCATTGACATTAACCTGGGGGAGCGGTTACAGGAGGACGTTAGACTGCTTTAAAGTAGCGTGGGAAATGTCGCGACAACTTTTAGGTAGATATGTTTTCTAACGACTGTGCTAAATTGACTCCTCGTTAAAAAACAGCATTCTTGCGACGCAAATTCCACAGATTTGTGGTCTCGTAAAAACCAAACGAAACATAATAATATATGCGATACTAGAACACATGAAGATGAAATTACATTAGAAGAGGATCGACATAACTGTTTCTAAAAAGTTCTTTGAATGGTTCCATAACGTTCTTTGAATTTGTACTAGCAATTGGAAAAAAACCAGGCTTCAAAAACGCCTTTGTTGAATTCTATTGAATGCGCATTCTAAACAGCTATGTTTCTTGAGGAAATTTAGACTGCGAGATCAGAATGTATTTATCCAGTATGTAGAGGACTCGGTTTAATAGACAAGTATTACTGCGGCATATGCACTTACAACACGTGCTGAAACGTTAGGCGCTGCACATTGCATAATCAGCCACTTAGGACTGGAGTACAGACCCAGGATGTTCTCATGGTACCCTCGTACCACGATGATTTACAGTGCACATCTCGTGGATAACCTCAGCGGAGATATGTAGCGGACATTTTCGTCTTGAAATGTCTTTGTGACATCTCATCCGAGGATATCTCCTCCATATCGCGACAAACGATAATGCGGTATTGCGTACTCTATCGTACAATGATGGCTAAAGGTATCCTAACTGTGCTAAATATAAGCCAACAAGATATTGTAAACCAAAGAGTATAACAATCGATTCTTTGGCATTTCTTTCATAAATTAAAACTCATCATAAATACCCTCATTGGCGTAATGGAGGTTGGGCAATCGATTCCCTACGGAAATTTGGGTTGATTTCCAATAGGCTATATATCGAGGAGTGACATCAACTGAAGAATTGTTGAATTGTCGTATGAAGCAGGTAGCTTATCTAACTTATCCAAATTACTGTAGTCCAAGTAGGATGCAATTCCTCATACTCACGTTTAGTACTTCGCAATTGGCAATTTTCACAAGTTTGAACGTAGTCACGAACTTGTTGGTACAGAGTAACTCATATTTTTGGTAAACATACCCGGAAACGGTAATTTGGTAGTAATTGCGCTGGACACATTAACGAGATGGAAGATAGTATACTTTCCATAAGATTTTGTAACACCTAACAAACCGTATTGCGACAACATTGTCGGAAAGGAGGATACTTGGGGGAGATCATTTCCTTCCGGGGGATATTAGGATTATACCCAATGGGCGATATATAGGAGAGTAAAGTAACTCGTTTTGCATATAGTAGGTCGTATTTTTCAATACATAATGATTAATACAATTGTAGGCATATTATTTTGAAAGTTATAATTCGTAATGATAATGATTCTCTCCCTTCCTTTCCTATAAATACCAAACTTACAAGATAATAAATACTAGTCTTATATTAAGAATATCAAATACCGATATACCACACTCGAAAAACATAACACATGTTTAAAACATCACACATGTTAACAACATCAATCATAACAATAGAGAATAAATATAGTAACATGAACCAAAACAATTACATTTTTTCTCAACAAATAATCATGATTTTAGTATTGCGGAAAAGGACACAGTATTTTATCGTTTCGTCACGACATCATTACTCGTTTTGAGTATAGTAGGTTGTATTTTTCGATACACAATCATAAATCAAATTCAAAGTCACGAAAGTTTGGAAGTTATAATTACATGCTGATGTTCTTTCTCTCTCCTTTCCTTCCTACAAATACAAGATCTCTTAAGATAAATAGAATGGTAGTCTTAACAAATCAGATAGCAGAAAAATACCACACTTTTAACGTATAACACATTTTCACAATAACAAACATGATAAGAGCGAATAAATTAAGTATCATGAATGGCCGGTTTCGTGTTTGATCCGTGGTGTTTCCCTGTCTCAGCAAATCCCCCGTTTTCAAGATTCATTGTGCCGTTTACGTCAAGCTCTACAGAAATCCGTGAAATGCAAATACCAAAGTTAAGTATACCGATACCTGAGCTGTATATCAATTCTTCCAATTTCATTCCTTATTTAAATACAATTATGATTATAGTAATCGGTATAATCACACTGTATGTTATGGTTTCAGATCGACATCATTTCTTCCTGCGCGTATCTTGTGTAGGATTTAAACGATTAAATGTGGATTGCATGTCGAAGCTCGTTCCTAACTATTAATCTACCCCTTGCGACCAATCTTACATGCTTTCCATCCTTAGGTTTGCGTCAGTTTGTTAACTTCCGTGGGGATTTCCTTTTGGGTCTTCCGAAATTTCTGTTATGTACTCGCGAAACGCCAACAGACCAGCAGTTTCAAACCCCTGCGAACTGAACGGGAAGGCAGGGCGCCAGAGGCGGCTGAATCTGCTTAGAGAGTTACACAAAGTTGCGTCAAGGCTGCTTCGATAATGCCATTCGTGCAAGATATGAATATCACTAAAGAATTGTTGTATTTCTTTTTCTTTGTAGCCAAAGAGCAATGCCATACCGCAAAGTACATAATACAAGAATTTATCATTTTGTATTTTACGCGAATAAAATAAGACTCTAAAATGCAAAAACTGTATAGTTGCTCATACGGGACTCTGGAACGATAAAACTAATTGTGTATGTTCTCGTTTCGACATGACAAAACAAGATATACGTCACCGCTATTCAAATCAACACTTGAAGCCGAAATCTCACGTAGAAGCAATGAAAAGATATATAGCATGAAACAGCTTCAAAACATATTAAATGCAATCATAAGCAACTTGCGCCAATTCTTGAACATATTCCATCCGGGATAACATACAGCGCGCATTAACTTAGATCTTTTTTGCTCTCTCATGATGAATAGAAGAGTGACAGAAGGGAGAGCTTACATTTTATATTCATTTTATGTAGAGAGAAGATCTGAGAAATGTGAATAATGTTAGTTAATAAAGGTCAGCCCTAACTGAAGCATATCAGAACGTTGAAGTAATGTGAATTAAACGAGGCCCGAAGGGACCAAGTTATAACAGTGATTGAACGGCTGCGAAGAGTCAATTATATGACATGTTGATCCTTCCATTCCATTGACATTAACCTGGGGGAGCGGTTACAGGAGGACGTTAGACTGCTTTAAAGTAGCGTGGGAAATGTCGCGACAACTTTTAGGTAGATATGTTTTCTAACGACTGTGCTAAATTGACTCCTCGTTAAAAAACAGCATTCTTGCGACGCAAATTCCACAGATTTGTGGTCTCGTAAAAACCAAACGAAACATAATAATATATGCGATACTAGAACACATGAAGATGAAATTACATTAGAAGAGGATCGACATAACTGTTTCTAAAAAGTTCTTTGAATGGTTCCATAACGTTCTTTGAATTTGTACTAGCAATTGGAAAAAAACCAGGCTTCAAAAACGCCTTTGTTGAATTCTATTGAATGCGCATTCTAAACAGCTATGTTTCTTGAGGAAATTTAGACTGCGAGATCAGAATGTATTTATCCAGTATGTAGAGGACTCGGTTTAATAGACAAGTATTACTGCGGCATATGCACTTACAACACGTGCTGAAACGTTAGGCGCTGCACATTGCATAATCAGCCACTTAGGACTGGAGTACAGACCCAGGATGTTCTCATGGTACCCTCGTACCACGATGATTTACAGTGCACATCTCGTGGATAACCTCAGCGGAGATATGTAGCGGACATTTTCGTCTTGAAATGTCTTTGTGACATCTCATCCGAGGATATCTCCTCCATATCGCGACAAACGATAATGCGGTATTGCGTACTCTATCGTACAATGATGGCTAAAGGTATCCTAACTGTGCTAAATATAAGCCAACAAGATATTGTAAACCAAAGAGTATAACAATCGATTCTTTGGCATTTCTTTCATAAATTAAAACTCATCATAAATACCCTCATTGGCGTAATGGAGGTTGGGCAATCGATTCCCTACGGAAATTTGGGTTGATTTCCAATAGGCTATATATCGAGGAGTGACATCAACTGAAGAATTGTTGAATTGTCGTATGAAGCAGGTAGCTTATCTAACTTATCCAAATTACTGTAGTCCAAGTAGGATGCAATTCCTCATACTCACGTTTAGTACTTCGCAATTGGCAATTTTCACAAGTTTGAACGTAGTCACGAACTTGTTGGTACAGAGTAACTCATATTTTTGGTAAACATACCCGGAAACGGTAATTTGGTAGTAATTGCGCTGGACACATTAACGAGATGGAAGATAGTATACTTTCCATAAGATTTTGTAACACCTAACAAACCGTATTGCGACAACATTGTCGGAAAGGAGGATACTTGGGGGAGATCATTTCCTTCCGGGGGATATTAGGATTATACCCAATGGGCGATATATAGGAGAGTAAAGTAACTCGTTTTGCATATAGTAGGTCGTATTTTTCAATACATAATGATTAATACAATTGTAGGCATATTATTTTGAAAGTTATAATTCGTAATGATAATGATTCTCTCCCTTCCTTTCCTATAAATACCAAACTTACAAGATAATAAATACTAGTCTTATATTAAGAATATCAAATACCGATATACCACACTCGAAAAACATAACACATGTTTAAAACATCACACATGTTAACAACATCAATCATAACAATAGAGAATAAATATAGTAACATGAACCAAAACAATTACATTTTTTCTCAACAAATAATCATGATTTTAGTATTGCGGAAAAGGACACAGTATTTTATCGTTTCGTCACGACATCATTACTCGTTTTGAGTATAGTAGGTTGTATTTTTCGATACACAATCATAAATCAAATTCAAAGTCACGAAAGTTTGGAAGTTATAATTACATGCTGATGTTCTTTCTCTCTCCTTTCCTTCCTACAAATACAAGATCTCTTAAGATAAATAGAATGGTAGTCTTAACAAATCAGATAGCAGAAAAATACCACACTTTTAACGTATAACACATTTTCACAATAACAAACATGATAAGAGCGAATAAATTAAGTATCATGAATGGCCGGTTTCGTGTTTGATCCGTGGTGTTTCCCTGTCTCAGCAAATCCCCCGTTTTCAAGATTCATTGTGCCGTTTACGTCAAGCTCTACAGAAATCCGTGAAATGCAAATACCAAAGTTAAGTATACCGATACCTGAGCTGTATATCAATTCTTCCAATTTCATTCCTTATTTAAATACAATTATGATTATAGTAATCGGTATAATCACACTGTATGTTATGGTTTCAGATCGACATCATTTCTTCCTGCGCGTATCTTGTGTAGGATTTAAACGATTAAATGTGGATTGCATGTCGAAGCTCGTTCCTAACTATTAATCTACCCCTTGCGACCAATCTTACATGCTTTCCATCCTTAGGTTTGCGTCAGTTTGTTAACTTCCGTGGGGATTTCCTTTTGGGTCTTCCGAAATTTCTGTTATGTACTCGCGAAACGCCAACAGACCAGCAGTTTCAAACCCCTGCGAACTGAACGGGAAGGCAGGGCGCCAGAGGCGGCTGAATCTGCTTAGAGAGTTACACAAAGTTGCGTCAAGGCTGCTTCGATAATGCCATTCGTGCAAGATATGAATATCACTAAAGAATTGTTGTATTTCTTTTTCTTTGTAGCCAAAGAGCAATGCCATACCGCAAAGTACATAATACAAGAATTTATCATTTTGTATTTTACGCGAATAAAATAAGACTCTAAAATGCAAAAACTGTATAGTTGCTCATA
>JAHLJZ010000097.1:0-87362 GCA_025602915.1 Paraphysoderma sedebokerense
TCTCGCCCCCACTTGCCATAGCAAATCCTGCGCAACAGAAGATCCATTCATCAGGGATTTGGAGGGCGCAGTTGTTAGCGGCAGATTCTGCAATACAATTATGTAGTAACTACATAGGAATACGCGCGCCTGCATGCACTTCACATTCCTTCTTTTGTATTTTGCATTCCCTTCCACACTCATTCCCTGCCACTCCACTCAGTGTCATTCCATACTACTACAAGAGACCCCGCTGCTCCAAGTACCCAAAAGCCATCAGCGCCGTCTGCACACTCGGCAGCGCTACCTCCCCTCCCATCATCAGTCCTCGTAGCTCCTCCACGCTCACCCCTCGACGTATCTCTATCACCTCTACCGTCCAGTAGTCGCAATCAATCAGCATTTTCCAAACTCCACTGAAAATCAAGTCATCTGCACACGCACCTTCTTCGTCCCGAGCCAATGGTGTAAGATCCTCCTCCGCATCAATCACCAAAAATGGGTAAAACTTGTTGCGACACCATTTCAACTAGACGAATCCATTTGATACCATCAGCCAAATGTTTACTTTCGCTTTCTCCACCATAATCACAAAATGAAGTGAAATAAAGGCAAACAGGGCCTCAAAAAGGAACCACCTCAACAACTCACCTCCACAATACCCTCTTTCTTGGATTCTGGCAGTAAATTCACCCACTCGCCATTCTTTAGATGAGCTTCTTCTGATAACTCTGCTTTTGCACAGTCCAGTATACTAAGAGTGAAAATTAATCAAGTTCAATCAGAATCCAATTCGCAGTTAAAATGTTATTTCAGGCCACTCTCCATTTCTCCAATCCAACATCGTTATTTCAGGCAGTACAGTACAATGCAAACCTGGAATGTTTCATCCGATCGTATGCACCACTAGGAAAAGTGTACAACATTTCATTCGGACCTTGAGCATACTCTCTTAACAAAGTCACTGTTTTGGTTTGCGCTTGGTAAGGAAATATCACAGCAAAGGCCGGGTTAGGAATACTGTGACCAGCCACATCCCAATCTACTGTCTTTCCATTTTCAAATTCCACTAAATATTAATCAAATAAATAAAGAAATCAAGTATATGAGGTGGTTAGTCGTCAGCATCACTCAAGACTTGGCGGATCTGCAAGGGAATTGATGCAGCGCCCAGTTTGGTTCTTTTAAATTTTCGTTTTTATCGTACCAGTTCTATTCCATACATTAATATACCTAAAAACAAAAATCACAATGACACTTCTATTAACTCATTTGATTCACTTGGTGCACCATCAAGTTTGTAGCCAGTCGAGAAAGACAAGAAACCTTTTGTACAAGTTCTTGACATATATCTGCTTGAACGACCCCTCCGATATTAGTTGTTCTTGCAGCTCTTTTTCTATTTGCTGCTTTCGAACTTCGTTTTCTGATTGATTCGTTGACATTTTAGTACAGTTAGAGAGAACTAGGTCAGGTGGGATATACAGATGTTGGAATCAAGGTGAGCTAGAATTTTGAAAAACCTCAACGAGGACCTTCTGTTAGTTTTACCTGTGGATCAATGGTCTATTGATTGCACGTAGAATGGATGGTATTTATTTTTTTTTCTTTCTTCTTAACATTTGCTGTCAGCAAGTCCGTCGCTCAGTTTATTCTCTTCCCATGGGTATATCCTTTACTACAGTCAAAGTCCATGTCGGCTAACACGATCAGACTCCTCCGCAGATTCAAATAGTACAATCGAATCGACGATGAATGTGGTGTATAGTACAAGTAGACACTCTGTAAGGTACAGTCTGCTTTTGATGAGTTTTCGCACTGCCGTTTTTCGCTTGTCATTACTTAACTCTCGATACCTCCAATCCCGTACCGTTCTTCCAACACATTCAACGCCTTACCCAAAAGTTCAGTTTCCCTTTGACTTAAATTCTCCATCACTTGGTTTCCAATCCTGAATCGATTCAACAGTTCAACATTCTCCATCAACTCTTTCTTTGCCTTTTCTCTCTTTTGTTCCGCTATCTTGATCATCTCCCTCATTTCATCATTCTGTCGTTTCAACACTTCAATATCGTTTTCAAACTGCTTACCGCGAGACTCTGCCTTTTCGCGATCCTCCTTCTCCTTAGCCAACTCTACATACCGCTTTCTCAAATCCATATTCGCCACATCCAATTTCTTTTTCTCATTCACCAATTTGCTCTCCAAATGTTGAATCAAATCCACAAACTCTTTCACCTGCTGTTCCAAACTCGCAATCTTTTTCCCACTCTTTTCGTCCCGCTGATTCTCTATTTCAGCGTCACTTTTTACCCTCTCTAAACTTCCTTTCAACCTAACAATTTCATTCTCCAATTCTTGTTTCTCGTTTTCGTATCTCCCTATATCCGATTTCATTTGTGTTTCATACCTAAAATGAAGTGTCTTTACGGACTCTCGTAAATCGTTTCGCTCATTTAGACTCCGAGATAACTGCGTCTTTAATTGGTCTGTCAGGAATTCATGTTCCTTCTCCGATTGGGTAATTTTACTTTTTAATTCTTCAATCTCGGTTTCCTTGTCCTGAAGACGATCGGATAATGATTGGATCTCGGATTTGTAAGTCTCGGTTGACCGTTGAGTATCCGAGACTTGATTTCGTAACGTCGAAAGTGTGGAACAAAGCTGGTTCGTTTTGAGTGTTTGAATTTCGAGGTTGGTTTGTAATTCTTGATTTTGATCTTCTAATTTCTCGTTTCGAGTTTTTAGTTTAGACATTGATTTCTTGAGTTCGGTGGACTCGGATTCAGATAAACGATGTTCGAGTTGAGTCGTTAAATCGTTGAGAGATTTACGAAGGTGGTCGCATTCCGTGGTGACTTTGGAGAGTTCTTGATCAAGTGTTTTACGTTCATGGGTTATCTCTTGTTTATCGAATTCGAGTTTCCTCTTTAAGTCCTCGACTTGGGCTTCCAACTCTGGAACACGGGAATCGAAATTTCGGGTTTGCGAATTTTCGTTGTCCTGTTGAATCTGTTCTTCGAGTTTTGATATCTCGGTTTTTAAATGTTCCATTGTTTTGAGCAACTCTTTCTCACGTCGATGATAATTCTCCAACTGCTTACTATCTTCGTCGATTCGTTTTCTCAATTCAATAGCCTCCGATTCCGCCCTTTCAATTTCTTCGTTCTTGAATTCTTCTAGTTCAGCCAACTGTCGTTCTTTGACTTCGGAAGATTGAGCCCATTCTTCTTCCATCAATTTGAAGTACTTCACCTGCGAATACAACTTTTCCAATTCTTTCTCCCTTAACAGCAACTCATCTTTCAGTTCGGCTACAACTGACTCGAACTCTGTTAAACCAGATCTTATTCCATTTTCATTTCTGATTTGATCATCACCTTCAAACTGTTCGATATGATCCCGAGGTCGCGAATCGCCGTCCAGATCATCTTGATCATGTATTTGTTCTTGCATCCCCGTCACCATTTTCATCAAATCACATCTCTCGTCCAATAATCTCCCAACTTCATCATCGCCTAACCTGTTTAAACCTATTCCCAACGGGGTAGAAGATAAACTACTTCTCATTTCATCTTTACATTCTCTCAATGGATCTTTTTTCCTCAAATTTTTGAACTTGCATTTACAACTTTCCAATTCACTTTTTAACCCGACATTTTCCTCTTGTAGTCGATGAATGTAATCTGATTGCTCAATCTCCAAATCCAAATGTCTCGAAATAACATCTCGCTGTTTTTTAATTTGAGTCGAAGCTTCGTGAAATTGACCGTGTTGAATTAAAGAGTACAGTTGGTCCAGAGACTGTTGAACAGATGCTATAAGTTGAGCTTTTTCACAGATTTCGGTCGTCTCGGATTCTAATCGACTGGGGTCGAGTGAAGTGTAGAGTTGGTTCGATTGTTCGAGTAATCCCTGGCGCTCATCGTCTAGATGGATAGCAAATTCGGGCTCTGCTGGAGATGAAATAATCAAGTCTGGTATCGACACCGGAGAATTTGAAGCGGGGATGTTTAAGTGAGGAAATCGGTGGTTGAAGTCTTGATGGTTTTGATTGATTGATTCGGATCTAGTTAGCGGTTGACCAGGTTCGTTCATGGTATGGTGACGACGGTGGTGATGAGCATGGTCTGCGTGGGTTGAATGTCGATGGTGACTTGGCTCGCCTGGATCAGATGCAGCGCGGTTACGAGTGTCGAGTTTTTCGATTTCTCTCAACATTTCGTCCAGCTGATTTGGATAATATAGAGTTTTGTCAGAAACTGAGAACGCAACTAATAAAAGTGATGAAGGAAGAAAACACCCAGAAATTCAACGAACCGGTATAGTTTCTTCCTCATCTTTTGTCGTTTCAACTTTCAGCGCCATTTCCGATTCCGGTAAATTATAATGAACAATCTCCACAATATGTCTCTTCACCAACCCCAATTTCAAACCCTCACTTCCACCTTCCGAATCAACATTCCCTTCTTCCCTATTCCTCGGTCCATCCCACCTTTCTTCGTCCACCGTTCTCGTCACTGCAGATCGATGAGAAGGTACCTTAGAATCCATCGATCCCCGATATTGAATATCCCCATGCGAAGAATACCCGGGATCGGAAGGCGTCGTGGGACCTCTCACCGACGTTGAATTTCGTAATTCTGGCTCTGAATACGCTTTTCTATAAGAACGAACCCGAGACTGTGTTGCCGGTGGAATATCATAATCAGGTAACGGAGGTAACGAAGCAGAAGGAGATGGAGATGGAGTTGGTTCTTGTAACTCTATAATCGTGTTACTCCTTGAACTTAATTTTCGACCTCGTTGAACTGACCTGTCAGATTTGGATCGGCGTCGTGGTTTCGAGGGTTCTGAAGTGTGGGGTATAGGTGCAGAATATGAATGATAAGAATGAGGTTTAGAATGAATTTGGTGTTGGGATTGGTTACGGCTACTGTAACTGTTTTGGTGTTCGGGTTCGTTGAAATTGATGTTTAATGGGTTCTCGAGGTGGGCGAGGGCAGTGAATAAACTTTTCACTGTTTTTGCCATCGATTTCTGGGCTTTCTTTGTCGTTTCGGATAATTATGTATATCGTAGTGTGTGGTTGGCGGGGTAACACCACTGACAAAATTTACCCGGACAGTTTAACTGATTTCACAGACTTTTTTGTTCGTAACGGCAATTCCGATTTTCATGGGACTGTAGGTTCGTGGTTTCTAATTCGCGAAGCCAAACTATTCTATTTTGTTGTCGGTGATTTAGAGTATTTTGTCGAATACAAAGGGGTTGTGACGTCATTGATCGCACTTCGGATGGATTCCCCTTTTGTTTCGCGTCTTCGGAAAAAGTTTAAAAATTCTTTTTCGTTGAGAACAAACTGTGTGGGATAAATGAGTAATAATAGATAAAATGAATATGAATTGTAACGCAATGTTTGCCATACAGTTTTATTGCCTTTGGTTACACACATGAATTCCCCGCAGATACTGCCATTTCTACGATGGCTGCACAACCAGGCGAATCGTACAGCACTTATTTTGCATCGCCAGACAACAACTCATGGTGAGTCAGATGCAAATCATATCATTGGTGCGTGATGATACTTATTTTGTCCAATTCCGCAAGGAGATACAAGCGATGCAACACTTGTCCCGAGGTGTGTGTATTTCGAGTGGAGCAAAGTAACGTGATGCCCAAAAGGACCCGCATTCAATCCAACACGCCACTGTGCGGCCCGCGTTCTTTTTATTCCTCGCATTCCATCGTTCCTCTGTTCCCTCCGCACATCCGCATTCTGTGAATTCTCCATATTAACAACACATTGCGACAAACCTCCTCCTTGGATTTTAGTTTGTTGTGAATATATCAAGCTCAGCGTATAAACCATGCCTGGACTATCTGCCAATACTCCAAATGTCCATTCTCGTCCCCGTAACGTTCTCATCCTAGATGACCTCGGTACCCCCAGTGTTATTAAAAGAGTCAACTACTCTGACTTTGTGTCATCCAATGAAGTCCGTTTATTCATCATCACAAGTCGCAATGCTCTCAGCGACAAAGACAAGTCGCTCGCAACAGAACATGTTGAACTCTCTTGTCCTACAACCGACGGTTCAGTCGAAATCATCGCCAAACATTGGCATGATAAATACACTCTCCATGATGTATACACTAAACAAGAAGATTTAATTCTCCGTGCTTCCTATCTTCGTCAATTGCTCGGTATTTCAAGTGGTCTTCAACCCTCCCAAGCACTCGCATTTAGGGACAAAGAAGTAATGAAAAATGTGGTCATGAAATCTAATATCCCTGTCCCTCCATTTGCTAGAGTATTTTCTCCTTCTTGCGTGATTAGCTTCATTCAACAACATGGCTTCCCAGTCGTTGTTAAACCAACTCTTGGTTCTGCTTCCTCCGGGGTAAAAGTCCTTAAAAACTGGGACGCTACATACAAATATCTATCTCAAGATTTTTTTTCATCCATGGATACTTCAGGTCGTAGGATGGATTTAAGCGGTGAAATGATTATCGAGAAATTTATCAACGGAAAAATGTACCATGTCAATGGATACGCTCGGAACGGAAAGTTAATCCACGCTTGGTGTTTTCAGTATATCCAAACAAACTTGGGATTCACGCAAGGTAACTCATACGGTAACATCTTGATTCCAGTATCAGACCCTCGCTATAAACCTCTTGTGAAAACTACCACCGAGATTTTGAAATTATTACCGACACCGGAAAACCTTGTATTCCATTTGGAACTGTTCGAAGTTCAACCTTCTTCTGTTTCTCAACTTTGGTTCGGTACATCAACAAAAAGAGCAGTTCCAAGTCCAAACCACCCAGTCTATGCGTTGTGTGAAATTGCTGCGCGTCGTCCTGGCGGTTCTATTTCGATATTGATGGAGCAAACTATGAATATTCCTTTTGCTCGTGCAGAATTCCGACTTAACCTTGGTCTTCCACTTCTTCAACCGCTCCACATCAACGATTCAATCGTTGGAGATTTACTTGTCCCCCTCAAAGCACATCATCGACTAACCCATTTACCAGCTTCTTGTCCAGTTGATGGAGTTACTTATATCCCTATTGCGAAAGTCGGGACAGAGTATACAGGATTCGACATTACAAATCTCAACACTTGTGCAAGATTTTTCGTTCGTGCCGATTCAAAGTATACTTCATTCAACGCTATTGAGTCTCTCTTAAAAACCGCGGAATCATGGTTCCAGAGTTCGGTTCAATATGAACCACTGTCACCTTCTCCATCGGTGCTACAAAATCAGATCATCTCACTCCGACACAACGCTCAACCTGTTAACGTGGTCATTAAGAAAGTTGTCAGATCAGGACACAAAGCCTACGCATCTGCTCGTGCGTTGACAAGAATTCCAAAGTACTCCGCCAAACATACCTTATTGAACAAAGTCACAAGAAAGATGACCACGAATCACGAAAAATCAATGCAACTAGTCAAATTCAACTCCCGTAAAGCAGCAGGTGACAAACTCGTGAATAAAGTATTCTCCCGCTACCATGGCGTTGACCTTCATGGTAGAAAAAAGAGATCAAGAATATCAAGATTAACCACCCAATTTACAGTTCTTTCCCTCCGTGGTTCAACTTCCACTAAACCACAAATTTTACTTAGAAGAATTTTACGTAAATCTAGATTTTCCCCTTCCTTTTTCTCTTCCTCTCGTTCTATTTCTTCCCGTCGCAACCCAATTGTGTTACCGTTTTCTAAAATTCCTTCACAGAATCTTCAGCTTTCCACCATTTCTAACCAGTTACACAGACCTTCAAATGTGCTTTTAAGAAGGATCCAAAGAAATGTGACTACTGGTTTTGGAAAAAGGGTTTATATTGTTGGCAAAGATGGCGGAGAAGCCGTCGAATGCAGAATCCCCAAAAAAGTCAGCAGCTCTGAAAATAAGAGTATTAGTGGAAGTGGTAGCGGTGTTAGTGGTAAAGGACAGAGTGAAATTGGAATGAAAATTGTAGGTTAAGATTGTGCATTAAAGTCTTCATTCGAACTTCATCTGTATTGTAGACGTGGTTTATGAAAACGAATTGTATTTCTGGTTTCCTCGAAATAAACGACTAAGCAATGCACCACATTGCAGTCCTACTTTAATTGTTGTCTGAAATACTTGAAATTGCGTTCTATTTAATACATGTATTCAAATAACCAATTCGAGGTTGCGGTGCTACAAGTTTCTATAATGTATCTAAATCCTCATATCATCAAAAGCAGGCGAGAAGAAGAAGAAAAGATGAGATAATGATACTATCCACTATCGTATGAGCATATCCTTCTATCATCCTTCACAACGGATTGTGCCGACTCTCTTCCTTTCAACTATCCGAGTAGTACTTTTAAACTCTAGCATCTCTCGTTTCGTCTCTTGCTTGCTTCAAAAATGGAATCAACTGTGTACCTCCAGTTCCTCTGACACTATCGATTCCCTCCGTGATGGATGAATTCAACTGACTAGTAGCGTACTTTTGCGGTTCCTTCGCGTCGCTTGACGTTCGGGGTCTAGGCTTGGTACTTTCTGATTGGACATCGTTTGATATATTCAAAGAAGAGACGGATACGTCTGACATCTGAACAGATTGGGTAGCGACGGAGGTATCCTGGTAACCGCCAGCCGGTTTGTGGGTATCAATTACTTCACCAAAGTACGAATTTCGGGTTTTGGTATCATTTCCATCAGCTAAATCCTCCGTACTGGTAGAACTAACCGTTCGAACCCTGAATCCAGTGACATGTCCGTTTTCGGTTACACTCCCAGAGCTAGTAGAGCTGATAGTTCTTACTCTTCTTGACACGGTTGGGCTAGTAGATGTTGAAGTTGACGTCGGGTTTGTGGAAGGGATGTTGCCCATTGTCGCCAAACTACTTCGTTTAGATTGAATAATAATGTATCGAGTAACTATTTGGATATGTTTGTCCCTAAAGATGCGAAGCGAGTGGAGTGTAGTATTATATATCTGCAAAAGGGTAGAAATAAGAGATAGGGAATTCGTTTTATCAGGGGAAGAGGAAAATGAGTTGAAAAAATTGCTGAGCTCGACAGTAAAGGAACGTAGACAAGGCGACTTCAATTCTAGGTCTACCAAAAATTGACGATGAGATTGAGGCATGTAATTTCTCATTTCTGCTATAAAGTTTACCGGCTTGGCCGCTGAGGATTTTGGGGGCGGAGAAGAAGTCACCGAGCTAGCTGAAGGTGGTGGAGGACGTCTAGATACGGCGGGACTGGAACTTGGACCCATTCCAGTCGGGAAATGTTCAACACCGAGGAAAATATCGAAAGATTGAATCAAAGAACTTTGAGCAGCGGATCCTCCGGCGAACGAGAAAACTGGTCTTGATGGATCGGTGGTGGATGGTTTTGGGTCCCAAGAAGCAGGGATCTTGTTTATATCGACACCTTCATATTCTACTCCATTTTCTATTAATGACCAACCAGCAACGTAAGGGCGCATTTGGTTGTAAAAGACATAAGGGTCACATTTGAGATTCATAGTGTGTAGGATGTTGGTTATTGTGTTGACTATGTCGTTCAATCGCGACAGATTGGTAGCGAGCGAACCGAGAATACTTGGTAATGAAGACGATTCGTACCGCTTAAGACGATCGGACATAGACATGGACGGTGATGTCAGCTGCAATAACTGATTTGAACCGTCCAGTATTAATTTTAGAGATTCCATCATCATTGGCAGGGCTTCGGCCCCAGCACTTTCAATTGCAATAGGGACCAAATAGAAATGCGCCTCATCCATAGTTCCTGTATAAGTATTCAATGTCATAATATTACTTAAATCCACCGGTCCCTCTTCATCTAATACTTTCCAATTCCACAAGTCAACGGCTGCATAGCAAACTATAGGTCGGAGGCCTAGCCGGATGGCAACTTGGGTAAATGGGATAGCGAGATTTGACGGAAGAATTCTAATAGTAGGATCAGTGGATTGATGTTTTCCCCATATGTATGAATGAGTGAGAAGTGCCAGAACTAAGAATGCTCGTTGAAATTCACTTTCGGTAGAGAGTTTATCAGCCGACAACAGCGGCAACTAGTGCAGAAGATGTAGTTAATATTTTTGTTTGCGACGGTTGTGCCCAGGAGAATACAATATGCGATAATGAATTAAGTTTACAGAATCTTTGTTAAATGAAATGAATATATATTTCACCTTTGTAATCCAATCTCTCAACTTTCCGGTTAATAACAGGCCTTGCAAATTATCCACTATCCGTTCCCACGGCTCGTAGTAAGGGTTCGTGAGCCGGTCAAGCGGCGCTATCTCGGGCAAAAACCCACTAGTTGAAGAAACTCCATAATCTTCCAGTTTAGGGATGAAGACTCTCTCTTGCACAATCTTTTGAAAGGATGTAATTGTTGGTGCCATGAATACAGACTGTCGGTGTAAATTGAAGCTTTGAAACGTGAAGAAGCCGGCCGGGGGGCTCGAGAGAAAGCAGACGTAACTAACAACAAAATGGCTGCAACGACGAAGTTGGGCCCAACTTTGCGAGTAATTTCTCAACAGGAAATGTATACAACTTTGTTGTTGCGAATTTAGAGGATGGATGGCGAGGAGGAGGAAAACGGACACGGGAAGGAATTGTCGGAATTGTTTCCAATCACAAAAATTTGCTGCGAATCTTCGCCGACTCTTCCAATTGAATTTTTGGCGTCTTGGTTCATTGAGGCAAAAGCTATTGATACAATGGATAATTTACGGCATTTTGCGCTATATTCGTAATGACACTTTGTGATTCTACATTGTCATTTGACAATTTGATGGGGTTCATTATCTGTACAGTTAGGAGATGAGTGGATTGAAGTTAATGATTATAATGAAGGGAGTGCATTATTGCTGCTTTGCAAATATTGTTGGAATAATTTAACAATTGCATTTCCTCTGCTAGAAAGTTGAGATGATTATCCTATCGACAACAGTTATCCATTGGAACACTCCTGTCTTCACCCATAGAAGTGCATGAGCACGGATTGAAATTGCTTCACGTTCATATTCATACACAAAATGGAAACATTCAGGTCGAAATATCTTGCTCGCTGCAAAGAGCTGCTGATTGATCCGTCTACCGTCGTCCTCGAACAATCCGCCTTCATATCCAAGCCGCCTTGTCACTCCCGATCAAACTCTGGCGATCATGATGTGGATCTCCATGGCAGAACCAAATACCCAGATACCATAGACTTATCTGGTCATAATGTAACATTAAAGGTGCTTAGGATTCTCCACACTCTATTATTTGAACTTTTATTCAGGATGGGTCGTGTCGCAGTTGACTGCCTGTATGCTGCCATCTCTCTTATGCCACTCATCAATTCGATTATTTCGTTGGCAACAGGCAGCGTCGGCATTAGCGTCGGCATTGTCCGAAGATGTTGTCTTTACAAAAATTATTCTGCAGGATGCGTTCATGGGAGATGACGGTACGTAATATTTGACTTATTCATTACTGTCATTCCAAGAGCACATCGATTCTGTCTTTGAATGAAATGTTGCTTACGCAATTCGTTTAATTAGCCTGCACAGTTCTATGTTCCGCTTTGAAAACAAACACGACAGTACGGAAATTAGATTTAAGAGGCAATAATATCCGATCTGAAGGAGCAGTATCTATCGCTCAATTAATCAAAGTGAATTCTGCGATAAAGACGTATGTGTTTTCACTGAACTACCTGCCAGCTCTTCTCTGGTAACATTCGATATTACAGATTAAGTTTAGAATGGAACTGTATTGGTGTATGGGATACCGGTGTGAAAGCAATTGCAGACGCTTTGAAGATGAACACCACTCTTGTGGAGCTCGATCTTCGAAACAACAAAATAGGGCCTTCTGGAGTTGAAGTGCTGGCATTAAGTCTGAAGCACAATACTGGGTTAAAGAGACTAGGTATGTAAAAAAGCGCTTGCTGCTTTAATAATGTATTGACTGTATTTTTATCACAGATTTAAGATGGAATAACGCTGGATTAATGGGCGGAAAAGCCTTAGTTGACATGTTACAATGGAATACAGTAATAACAGAAATTGAATTAGCGGGAAATGAAGTCAGCGAAGAATGTTCAAGATCAATTAGTTAGTATGATTCTTGTTGTGCCCTTCTTCTCCTGACAACTCCAACCCAACGTTCTCTTAGGTATCGCCCTCCAGAAGAATCATTCGCAGCACGCTCATCGATCGCATTGTCGATCTCAAGCAGTTCACCTATCATCAACACTTCAAGCTCTGACCTCCTCCCATCTCGCTCAAATTAATCAACTCAAATCACAATTAGAAGAGACAGATACTCAAAGCAGGAGTTTAGCGAAGAAGCTAGTGCAAGCAAGTGATGAGATTGAGAGAACCCATGTTGACGCTAAATCCTTAGAACGAAAGTATAATGATGCTTTAAGAGAAAAGGAGAAACTTGAGGAGGTTTTGATCAGAGAAAGAAGCGAGTGGGGTTTCAGAGTGAAAGAATTAGAAAAAGAGTTGGCATCCATGAAAGAGGTTAGTTATCCGCTTTTTGAATTTCGTCAGTAGAATTTATAATCTTCCGCAATTTCTTATTGGTTTCTCACTCAATTTTTTCATTTTAGTCTAAAGCATCCATCGAGTCTCACCATCAAGCACAGCTTGCAGCGTCGACAAAGAAAAATCTGACTCTTGAATCTACTGTTTCATCCTACGAGGCCGAACTCACCCATCTCAAGCAGACTAATTCACAATTAGAGGCCACAGTCACTCAGCTTCGTGAGAAACAAAAGTACGTTATCCGAAATTACGAAGAGAAAATCATTGAAGCAGAAAAAGTAGCCAAAGATGAGCTTCAAGAAGCTTTAGACAGGTGCAAACAGGATCAGAAGGAAGTCGTGAGAAAATTAGAGGAAAGGCTAAAAAATGTGGAAGCCTCAAGAGAGCAGGCTGTTGAGGTTTGTGGTCTAACTATTGAATATTTTTCAAACTTTTTATGGCGTATATCAGATGTTCGGTGTTAATCTAAAATTCCTGCTAATTCAGGAATTAGATCGCCAAAAAGCAAAATTTATAGCACAGAAGAACCAGTTTGAGGATAAATTAAGAAGCGAGGAAGTGCGTTATTCTCTTGCATGCTAAGCCTAATACTAAGCCTAACTTCCAGTACTGATATTGACTCTTCTTAATTAAAATAGGAAACCCGCCGACAACATCTTCAGTCGCAAATAACAAATATGGAAACTCAACTCTCGACATTACAATCTCAGCATTCAGCCCTTCGGGGTTCCCACGAAAAATTGCAAGCCTCGTATACTGGAGCCCAGAACACTTCAGCGAACACCATTTCCTCGTTACAATCCGAAATTGCTACCTTACAATCTGAACTCGCTGCAAAGCTACGATTATTGCAGAGATTGGACATGTTGGAAATGCAGGAGAAAAAATGGGAAACCGAGAAGAAGGAGTTGCTCAAACGAGTGGAAACATCAGAGAGGGCTCAGAAAAGTTGGGAAGAAAGAGATAGACGAAGGAAGGAAGACGAAAGAACGCGGCTGAAAGAATTAGAGACCGCCTTTGGACGGTTCCTGGGAGGCCTCAATTCTGGCGAAGACGTAGATGGAAAAATAAGGGGAGGCGGCTACGGTATTTAAATATTGTTTGATATAGAAGCATCATAATAAGAGCGTCGTCATAATTATTCGTTTAAATGTAATTAGAGTTTTGGTTTGTCACATCAATCTACATAAATTCCGATGCGAAGGAACACATAAGATATCCAAAGATAGAACATTTAATGTTTTCCGCTCAAACGTCGGATGAACTCATAGTTTACCGACAAAGTAATGACATACTCAACATCAAGTATTGAAATTTCCCAACCAATGCACTTACGTTACATAAAACCGAATGACTCGTGAATCACGATATTTCTGCCCTATCCCGTGGCAGCTAATGTTATTATATATCCATTAACCAAGCATGTTCCATTAGTTGATTCATTTTAGAGTCAGATAATCAGAGAGCAGCCTTCACTCGTTCAATGTAATTGAAATTAAGACTTGTATTTTTTTTTGATTGATGGAGTGGCAATCGCCTCGAACAATATAGCATCGCCGATTGGCGCGAAAGGATGCGGAACGCGTCCACCGAAAGTAAGCAATGACCAACCCGAATGAAGGAACGAACCTCGTCAAATCGTTCGCCGGCTGAAGGAGCAGCCACCGTAATGAGATTTGAGGTATTAGGATGGATTTATACCGACAATCCAATCGGCTTTACAGGCTGGTATGATCGCCCTCTACGCCAATGGCTTGCAATGTATGAATCCGATTGTACGGATGTTGGACAAAGTTGTTGTCAAGCATAGCTCCAAGTGGATGACAGCCACGATCAAAATCAAAAAGTGGATCCGGTCTTTATTGCTTTTGCTCCGCCTACAGTATACTATTTTCCCCCTTCATGCCGTTATAAGCCAAACTCATTTTGAGGACGCCAGTTATTCCATGTTAACGATGAAACGACTAGATATCAACCTACCATCATTAGGTCTCAATAGACTTGCCAAGGGCATACGACAGCTAAAGTTGAAACGTCAACGCAAACGGCATGCCGATCACCCCGCCTTTGATTACGATAGCGGATATGACAGCAATTCTAGCTTTACGCTCTCGCATTCTGATATTTCTTATTCTTCGCCGACAATCGATTTCTTTCAGCTTGGCATCTTCATTATCCTCGGCAGCAGAAACTTGCGCTTCAATAGAACATAGTGATCAAAATAAAGAGTGCGAGCTAACAAGTGAAATTGTACGAAGAAACAGCGAATATGAGATACATCTCGAACAAATTTCAACAGCGAAGAGAATCATTCAGAGCAAAAGATGGCAATACGGTGTGCGTGGCAAAAGATTGTCCGAACCACCCTCGAGTTTTTCACACCCTCCCCCAGAAAACCCTCCAGCCGTAGATATACCTCAAGATCAATATCAATTAATACAAGCAGCCGTGATACCAGAATCTATTGGATCTAATCAAATTACTGCAGTGTCAATTCAGAATTGCCAGCGATTGAGTCCTGGCCTTTACAGTTACAGTCTCCTCGTTTCGGGCCATTGTCAAAACACCAACATAATCACACATACCTCAGAAGACTTCTATCGACTGCAGGCAACGTTAGAAGATCAGTACAAAGGAAAATATAAGATACCAAATTTGCCGACTCCACTGACTGTGGGGGTTGAGCATAGCTGGAAAAGAAGATGCTTGCTAAGCGTTATTCTAAAGGAAAAACAGGAAAAATTTGAAGCGTTTTGTAATAATATCATAAGGATGCCGGCATCCGTGTCAAGATGTCATATTGTTAACGAGTTCTTTTCCATTCAATGCGAAAGCTATGAAATGTAAATAGTTTGATTTTTTGCTGCATATATAGTTGCGCTATTAATGTGTTAAGGCTTTAATAACAATATCGTGTAGTATCAAAATTGCTTTTGTCAACATTGTGAATACATTTCCGCATCGATGGACTAATAATCTCTGTATGTGACCAACACGATTTTCACTTTTATCATTTCTCATCATTTCTCACAACGGGAGCTGATTGGTCTGCAAGTATCGTAATAAATTCATTCTACTGCTGGATTTCTTAAGTTTACTCATTCCACGATTTGCCACAGATAGAAGCGGGATTGGGTGGGCTCTATCATATCGACGCGCCAGATTGGTGAGGTTAACATGACGTGAATATTTCGATTTATTAAAAGCTCTATGCATGCCCAAATCCAAAGAGATCATCAAGTAAAGGTACCGATTACAGAAACGTTACCAACATGAAGAAGACATCCTTACCGAAAATACCAAAACTACCGAAAATTAATATTAAATGTTTTCATGTAGACGATTTAGTTAAAGGGGTCCGTTCATTGGCTACCCTTCGTCCTCGTCAGCGGCACCATGCTCAGTCGACTTCGGACTCGGATAGAAATTCTATAGTATCAATTACATTATCAGACACCACTTCAATATATGATTCGAAGTCGTCTGTTACATCAAGTCCTATTCCATACGAATATGTCACCCCTGACTCGGCGTCTTCAATTTCTACACTTTGTCTTTCCCGTCGCCAGTCGTGTTTCTCCATTGTTGAACAAACAGCTGAACCTATTGAGAATAGATTGACAAGCGAATTAATTCAAAGAACAAAAGAAGTTTCGACATTTTTAGAAGATATCGCGACAGCCAAACGAATAATTCAGAGTAAGAAATTAGAATATGGCGTTCGCCAGACTCGGCAGAATAAAGTGGATTCTTCGAAATCGGAACCAGCAACAAAATTTTCGTCGAACAATGTAGACTCACCACTTTCGCTTCGGAAACAATCTCGTTCATCAATTATCCTCCCAGAAGCTGTCGGATCACACTTGATTGTATCAATCTCAGTTCAATCCTACCATCGAGTAAAACCTGGTTTATACGCTTATCTTCTTCACGTTGTCAAAGTCGGAGAACATATCACAGTGGTCACGAAGACATCAGAAGACTTTTACCAATTTTACTTAGATTTAGTAGAAGAATTCAATGGTGAATACGAGATTCCACCGTTACCGATACCAATGACGGTAGGTCAGGAGAATAGTTGGAAGAGAAAGTGCCTGCTAGGTGTTATTTTAAAGCAATATCGGTGTGATTTCGAAAGATTTTGCAGTGATATTATAAAAATGCCAGCTATCGTATCAAGGAATTATAAAGTTACGGACTTTTTTATGAACTAGATTTCATTAATTTATTACTATAAACCGCTAATCGTTTGTATTAATATATCCTATATAATTGTTTGGTTGTATTTTTCTGTATATATATGGAAAGTGGAAAGGAAAAATAAAATAATAATAAACCTGAGTATATAAATCATCTCACGATGCTCTTACTTTGGGGCCAACAATGGCTATTGTATTTCGGCTTTGGATTGGATATGCAAGAAACAGATGTAACGAGGCTATAAAACTTCGTTAAAAAGAGATAAAAGACATTTTGAAACGAACGTCATAGTATTTTGCAAAAATAGGTTTTGCCCACACAACAGTAGTTAACGGTTATAGAGATATCCCATAGCATATAAAAACCTATAAGAACACTGTTGAAACTGCATTTTTTCTAATATCATCTTGCCCTGTCGATAATCCTGTGCCCTGACACATGCTAAAATCATTCAATCCTAAGATTTCACGGTAAATTTTAAATTTCCTATGATATCATTAAACGAGTTCAAAAGTATGCTGCATTGTCGTGACTTTTGCGACTTGTCAATTAGATGGACAAACAAGGCTTGAAATTACACCAGTCCATCTTTACCCGAAAAAGTCTGAGTGACTGACATATAGATTCTTCTTGTGCTCTACATGGCCAGCGGATTGAATAGATATTATAACAACCGAATGTAACACATATTTATACAAATCCAATCTACATATCAGCATTCCTATACAGAAAATGGGAATCACAGTTTGAATTGTCCACACCACACAACAGTTACCAAAACTAATCAACCTTAATACGGCTGCCAACCCATCGTTGCCACCACCACACAATACCAACACTTATGAGTACAACACCCAATCCCACGACCAACTCCACGACTTGCGTTCCGACAGAAGTGCTTTTAAACAACCTCAGACCGAGACGTCTATGTTTAGATTGAACCCAGGTTGGTTGAGACGGGTCAGTAACCTTCCAAACTCTGTCATCATAAGAGTACTTCAGGCCCGTGGGATATGCGAAATGGTAGTGAGTGGAAGAAAGGAGGCAAGTCGAGAAGAGACAGTCTTCATCCGGCTATTGAAGAAGCAATTAGAATCCCACCAAGGGTGTGGATAATCTCACGATTAGTCCATCTATAACACACTTATAAAGCAAACGAAAGTCATAGTGCGGCATAAATATAATCTAATACAACTTACACTACAATCATCTTCCGACTTACACGCTTTACCTCGGCTAGTTGCAGTGACATTGGCCATGAAGGTGTATAAAAATGATGGAAACAGAGGGACTGACACCCCATAAAAGAATTGAGTAGATTGGGTGCTTGGTCGTGAATTTAGCTTCCGTTTCGACACTTGCGCCATCAATGAACACGAGTTATTTTTCAGAATACAGTCTGTAAGTTCAGAAATCTGTAGAAAGAAAAACAGGCGAGCGGAACGGAACAAGTTGAAATAGACAAGATGTTAAGCCCAACACGGAGAGAAAGAGCAAGTAACACAATAGAAACTTACAAGGGTGCAGTTGGCTTGAATCTCTGGTGGTATGTTCGTTATATCCTGGATATCCTGACTGATACCGTAAACCGCTCTTGCAACAGACGTAGCAGTGTAGCATAGATGTTGAATACTTGACGGATTAAAAGCTTTATAATCATCATAAGGTGTACCAAAAAATCTGCACTCGAGGTTTAATTTACTTATTCACGAAGACCTTTATTAAAGAGACAAATCTTACCTATTCGTATATTCTGATTGAAAATCCGAGATTACAACCGCTGGTATTTTTCGCTTTTTTAGAAACGATTGAGCAGAACTAGGCGGCAATCGCAGATTTTTTCCATTCACAATAGCACTCCTTAAATCGCCCGAAGAGAAATTGCCATTCCGATTAAGCGTGGCATTTGACGCAACATTCTTTCCAACATTATTCAAGGTCTGGACTAATTCATTGTTCGAATCCGAGGATTCGTCGACATGTAAGTAGGTAATCAAATCAGTTTTGTCTGACCCGATGTTGCCCAGCTGATTTAGCTCAATGATTGATTCGATTTTGTCAATTTTGATTGAGGTGAAATTCAAATCAATAAAACAAGGGTTACTGCAGCTGACATTATAGTAGGGACATTGAGGTACCGGATCGGAACCGAGGGGGACTGAAAAACTGCAGGTGTTGGAAGAGAGATCATCAACAAAACGGGACGACCCGATATTACCAAATGCTTCGGCATTGAAGAATGTATATATGATGTGTTTGTTAAAAGCTGAGGGCGACGTGGGTGACTAATAATCGAGGAGTTAATTTGGAAATGCAGCGCCTAACGTTTATTTTGAACCTTACTTTGGATAACGCATCAGCAACCGCCATTAGAGTTATTGCACCGTTCATAGTTCCGGCGCCTTGCGATAAATCCCGAAAAATGCTGCGAGAATCGATTGCCGCACTGAGTAATATGATTGGTTTATTCTCTTCTATCCGCTGCGATGGAGTAGCGTACACGGAAAACCCTCCGACTGGAGAACACATTTCTTGAGAGCCTAGTCGTTAGCAACCCAAAAGAAACATGGTTGACAAAGATATAAAATAAAATGGTACCTCGACGGAGACAAACTTCCGCATTGTATGCACCGGCCATGTATGCATCAAATTCGATAGAATGCTTCGTAAACGATGAAAATCCAGAATTCTTGTTCTCTCGCGCTCGCTACTAATACGTCAGAATCCATATTTACATTAACGTAATCAAGAAAATATCTTACATCCAACACAAGTTGAATAGTAGTCTGCAGTTCTGGTGTATCCGGGAATAATGAGAATATTGGAAATGGCTGATTATCGAACATAAGGGAATTCGCCTAAGAAAAAGTCAGACCGGCAGGCAAATGAGCAGGCGCTCGCAATACGAAATCACACCTGCGGATTCCAGTTATGGCGATTAGGATCGGAAGCGTACATCCCAAATTCGCAATTCGGGCAAGTGGAATCATGCGACTTGATCTGTGACAGAACAGCAGATGATGTCCTATCCCCTTCAATTACCAAAAGCCCTCCGACCTTTTTAGATAAAAATAGTCGATTGATATTTTCTCTGAAAAGAAATTGGTTATTTTTGATTTCTCACCGTCTGAGTTCAGCATTCCCCACAATACCTATTTAATAGTTCAAACGGGAGGACAACTGCATATGTGTCTTGAGGAACAGTATCGAAGGAATCTATATCAGTTTGGGATGAAGCATGATACAAAACTCCGGAGAGCGGCCTCGCTGAAGCAATTCTAATTTCAGTCACCAGCAGTCAGGCGGATCCTTACAAATTAATCATAAAGAAGGATTTAATTGTATTTAAGAAGTTGAACAGCCTAAAATTGCAGATTCAAATACTCTGTACAGCAGCAAACACTGGACTTACATGAACACCCTACTGTTCCAGTAGCATTAAGGAATCGTATGCACGGCTGAGGCAGTAACTCTTTATAAATAAGATCATATAAAAATGTCGTCGATTGCGCCCGCGCTAAAATAGTAGCAAAACATTCACAAATCAAGATAATAATGAAGACTTGGTCAGGAAATCCCAGATATGCGGTTGAGAACTAGGCTATACTTACTCGGGATTGAAGCGCACAACACAAGGAGGAGAACTATGAATCCGTCAATACGGCGCAACATTTGGGATGATTTCAGATACATGAATGTAGTATGTGCGAAATGTTCAAAAGACGATGGCGGACGGAGCGAGAGGCCGAGAGGGAAGCGTTTTGTTTAAGGCACGGAACTCTATTTTGTTGATTCCTCGCACACCATCAACAGCATAGAAAAAAGTCAGCAATCTCGCCATGCTTCGCAGACCCCCTACTGTCATAGAGCTCACACCGGAAGATGTGAAATTCCTAGACGCAAAACGATTAAAGAAATTCGCTCAATCAACCACCAATTCGTCTAATTCGACGACTGATGGCGATCATGGTTCCTTTGAACCAGAGGGTATGAAGAGAATTCAAGAATGGGATAAGAAGCGAGAGACATCCAGTATTGCTTCTAGAGTGATGGGAAGATTTTGATAACAGCGTTTAACCTAACTTGCTATCAGCAATGGTATTGTGGTTATCCTATTCAGATTCGTCGAGGTCATCAGCGGCAGGAACTGACACTATTTCTATCAGCTATCGTCATACTACGTTATTTATTCTGACAATGTATGTCACATATGTAATAATAATTCATTCCACCGTCAAAAAGTAAAGTCTCGTTTTCACATTCTTAATAGATTGCATTCACCCCGTTGCATTCCACCTGATGTTCACTGGCGTCCAAATACTGCTTCCGTCGTTTGCACAAAAGTGAAATCAGTTTTCTACGATTGAATAACCAAGGAGATAAATAATAGGGCAAGGATTGCTGAAAAATAGCTATTATTGAAACTCAGGAAAGTTCAAATGATAGTTTTCGTGCTTTAGCACTAATACACTGTCCACGCGCTCGATTCCGTTTACATTCATAGTGGAAGTAATTGCGATCGATTCATGCCAACCGATTATCCATCAAGAACAGTCATTATTTGACTTATAAAGCAGTAACGACTAGAAAGATCATTGCCATGGCTCTGAATACTATCTCTGACCGTCATATCATTCAATCGACATTGAAATTGTGACCAGTTATAGGAGATATTTAATCATAATTGATAAAGCAGGAGAATAATTCAACTCTCTCGCCCTGATTCCTGAAATAACTCTGCACACAGCATAACTTAATAACATTTACTTCGTGTTTACTTGCACAGAGTCGCCCTTCTCAAGTGTGATCCATCCGCGTCAAGTGAAGTGACGTCAGTTGGTTAGCCTTTTGACTACTTGAAGAATTTAAATAAGTTTTCAGCGTCGAGCCTACACTGTATAGTAATTCACATTAATCAGTCTTTATTGATCCTTCTCTGTGTGCTCTTGTCAATTTTTATGAAATCGGTTATCGCATTAGTCCACTGAAAGCTCTCACTCAACAGCTAGACAAAATGGATCAAATCATCCGATTGTCAGTTTTCGGTTTGATAGCTATCTACGTAGTGACATCGCCCTACACCAAAGTCGAAGAAACATTCAACTTGCAGGCTACTCACGACATAATTAATGAGGGCGTGATCAATTTAGCTAATGTAAGATGACCTCTTGACTGGCTGCAACAGCGTGTTCGTTCCGATTAAACTAATTAAATCCATATACTCTTTATGTATATTTTGCTTCATGCATAACAGTACGATCACTTCAAGCACCCTGGGGTTGTGCCCAGAACATATATAGGGGCACTTGCACTGTCTGGACTATCATATCCAGTGATCAAGCTCGCCTCAGCCTTACATGCTGTAGTAACGGCCGAATGGAATTTCCGTACGTGAACCCACAAGTTCAGAACCATTAGCTCAATGTTCAACATTACACTCGACCAACTAACTTAATGGTAAATTTCCGCAGTATATATTGCCACATTTATTGCCACGTCGCATTATGTTTACCAGATTGCAGCCAACTTAATACAATCGAAATTGTTCCGAATCACAGATAGTTCGATTTCTCCGGAGCCAAAATCTGATGGTGGAAATCATGGATTACGAAACAACGTTGTAATGCCTACCATCACACTTATTTTATGGGCCACAGTAGTTTTGACAGCATTGACGGTATTAGAACTAATGCTTTCGACGTATTCCCCCAACCGGTCATTAAGTGCAGTCAATTTCGATGGTTCGTACTCTCAGAATTACCCACCTTAGCATACCCGCAACCTACGAATATTGATTTGTTGCTATGATATACAGGTCGCATAAGTCTTGGAGTCGTTCTGGCTGTCGGATATGTTTCATATCACAAATATATTCGGAAAACGCTATCTCAATCCAGAATTTTTTCGTCCTCGATTTTACTGCCGGCGGTCTTGACAGCTCTTTTTGTGTGTTTCGGCTTATACTTCAATACATATAATCATCTGCCCGACGTCGCAAAGAATCCCCAGCAGTCAAATGGGATTACCAAATTCATACAACAATATATCGGTACTTTGCTCTTCTTCATCCGTCCATCGGAAAACTTGGTTGTACTTTTCTAACACAAAATTTCACATATGATTCATACAGTCCGAATAATATTAGGCTTCGCCGTAGCTTCAAGCTACATATTCGTTTCTAAAATTGCGGGCCTGATATTCGATCAGAGAATAGCCAATAAATACTTGATTTTAACATTGTCGCAATTCCACGGGATGTTCTGGGTGTCAAGGACTTTGCCGAATACATTCGCGTTCATCTTAAGTAAGCCATATATTAACCAAGACGCTTTAAATTTAATGATGCTAACCGTAATGTGTACATAAAGCGAATTACGCCTTCGGATTCTTTCTTCGCTCACATTTCCGCATCTCACCTGGCCACAACCCCCGCTCCGACTATGTAAAGTCGATCTTCCTATTTGTGTTTGCGACTGCTGTCTTCCGATCAGAAATAGCGGCACTACTAGTACCCCTTTACCTCACGGAACTCTCGCTTCGACGAGTAAAATTTTCGTGGCTACTTAAAACTGGTGTTACATGCGGACTAATTAGCATCGGTTCGTTTCGATTTATTCTTCCCTTGGTACTGGGTGTGGGCGTCCTTCTAAATTCGTGTTCTCTTTTCGCCACGTACAATTAGCAACGACAACTCTCGTTGACTCTTCTTTTTATCGGACTCCAATCTATCCTGAGTTACAAGTCTTCTTATTCAATACGTATCACAATCAATCACATCGATGGGGAGTCTCGCCGTTCCATTCGTATTTCACGGAACACCTGCCTAAACTGTTAATGGCCGCTCTACCATTAGCTATGTATGCCATCTGCAAAGGATCCAGTAATCGTGGACTTCGAATCGATTCAAACTTAAGTTTGGTAAATGCAAGCTCAGTTGATGGTGTCGTATCCAAATTCAAGAACTCCGATGAAAATGTAAGTGGCGGAGAAACAGACACGAACATTTTGAAAACCGCAAAGACTGGTCCCGAGATGAGTCAAGTCAGTCAACAGACGGCCATTGTCCGAAAATTGGCATTTGTCGCTTCTTGTTTTGTGATGTTGTACAGTTTCCTGGGACATAAGGAGTGGCGGTTTATTGTATATATCGTCCCTTGGTTTAACTTAATTGCAGCAGTCGGATGGCAATCTCTGTAAGTTAGCATTTCGTCCGCCTCTAACGTTTAGCGATATAGGCAGTCAGTAACCCAATGCGTTCTAATAGGTCGCACCGAAAACGACTTCTGAGAAACCTAATCGTTGGGTCATTAATCATTGCTTCGTTCGCCTCCTCGGCCTTAATGGCATATATCTCGTCACATAACTATCCGGGAGGCGCCGCATTATCTGAGCTGCATAATGTTCTCCATAATAATAAACAGTTCTATTCAAACGGTATGCGTTCTTTCTTACATGAAGTTATCTGATCACGGCACTAACGCTTACTCTGTAAATCCATGTACTCGTTTAGTGCCTGTTCATTTAGATACATACACCTCACAGACCGGAGCTTCCTTATTTGGTCAATTATCTCCGACAGTATCATACACTCGTCTTGAAACGGCAAAAGCACCCGAAGATCCAAACGATCCAACGGAACATGAGTATCTGGATAAAGTATACTTTGGACAGTTTGATTATATAGTCACATCAACTCCGAACGATAAAAGTCATGAAGAATTCGAAATAGTGAGTTGGGTCAACGGATTAAGCGGGGTAAAGTCGAATTTCGGACAGCTAACAAGATGGGGCGGTCTCAAAAAAAGGCTCATAGAATCCTTTAGTTGGTGGAAATGCACTATCGAGAAAGTTTGGCGCAAAGACTTCAATCATTGCGACGAAGAGAACGAAGAGACGCCGAAAACCGTTATAGATCTATGCGCTATCCAAGTGCAGACAGATAAAAAGATAGCAATTATGAGAAAAAAGGCAGTCAGCACCCTGTAAAAATCAAAAACACAATAAACTCACTTCTTAATCGTAAAGTTTGCTCAATTAAGACCTTTTCAAAAGCGTTTAGGCCTTTTGCTTTTTTCGTCTTGTACTTCATTATGTCTTTTCAGACCAGGATTGCTTGCCTTGGAATCGCCTGTTTTTGTCTTTCGCCTTTGTCTTTGGTCAGAGAGAACTATAAGGGAATTGGTCAGAATTTGGATCTCTTCAATCGCATCAACATGCAAAATATCAATAAAAAATCAAACCTTGCAGTCGATTGAAAACATTATCTTTCCTTTCCCTTAACTTCTCCCTTAAGTCTTCTACTGACTCTTCATCTGGAGCATACTTCATATTCAGCATAGTACCAAAGAACGACTTTTCTTTCAGTTTACGCTTCGAAATTCTAACAAAATGTTCAGTTTTTTAGAAGTTTACATTCCTCAAAAATTTCAAGCAAACCTAGCAGAATAGATTTCCCGATAAGAAATGAGATACGAGTCACAAAATTCTTCAGTATTTGGATGATCTTTCAGTTTTTCGTATCTATTTGTTCACTGTGAGTAGATTACTTCGAAGTCTTTATGAAGCTGCCGAAAAGAATGTTACCGTTCAATTTCCCCATACTCCTCCAGTTTGAGGATTAACTCTTTCTCGATGTTGATACGTGGGACGTTGTTAATTAAGACATGTCTGATTGTCAGAAGTTAGACCATTAATTTTGTGGTCACATCGAGAAGAGCCGATCTAGAATCTCAAGCTCCCAACAGACCTTGATTCTTGATTAATCGTATAAACTTTTGGTGCTGACATTTATGTGACTAGTGTTGTTCAAATACTAGATAAATTTTGGAAAGGAAGAGTTGGGGATCGCAAGGTCTGGCGCGGTCCTAAAGGCCTGAAGTCCTTCCTTGAAATGACACGTGCATTCACACATAGCAATTCATAAAGTTGGCTAATTTATTACGACAAATCTATAAGCATCATCGCATCGCGCTTCTTCCTTTCACTTTCCTCGTTATCATTATTTCTGGATATACTACCA
This sequence comes from Paraphysoderma sedebokerense, assembly GCA_025602915.1. Taxonomy (NCBI): domain Eukaryota; kingdom Fungi; phylum Blastocladiomycota; class Physodermatomycetes; order Physodermatales; family Physodermataceae; genus Paraphysoderma; species Paraphysoderma sedebokerense. The sequence goes on from JAHLJZ010000097.1 coordinate 25,754, forward strand.
GAAGTACTCGAACCACCAGACCCAGAACCCAGACCGCCAATCAATATACTGTTAAACATCTCTGAGTTAGAGGCAGAACTTGGATTTTGATGTGAACTTGAATTATTCATAAAGGACTGTGAGTCAAAGTCTAAATTCGCTATTGCGTCAGACAAGGAGAACGCCAAGGAAGATGATACAGAAGGGGTTCGGGATGATGTTCTAGCGGGCGGTGTGGACGGTGAGATTGAGGATGGGTTTGATAGAATGTCTAAAAGACGAGTCTTTTCGGATTGAAGATAAGCAAGCTACAGAAGACATGGAATATTGGAAACAGCCAGAATATGGTTTCATACAAAAAGCAGAAAATCAAAAAAGTTATATGTCGACTCTTAGAAAAAATAAGGCGAAGTTTAAAGCACAAACCGACGCTTCATTTTCCTTTTGCTTCTCCTTCATCATGACAATCAACGGCCCCAATATTTTATCAACTATGTGCATCAATCCAGTTAAATAAGTGCACGAATAATACAGCATGCTTGTTTTCGGCAATCCAATATCGCTGGTCAATTTTTCAACCTCGCTAAAGGAAGGCGACAGGAGCGACGACTGCGACGACAAAAATGGCTGTGACAAGCTACTCGGCGATCCAAAATTAATGAAATCTGAATAATCGCTATGTGGTGACGTCGGGATTTGAGTAGGGATAGCTGTACGATTCGCAGTATTGTCGAATCCTGTAACCCCTAAATCAACCAAGGTTCCTTCGCTCCTTTTCCTGGTGCCAGTAATCCCTGGTGTATTCCCATCAACGTTGATCCCGCAGGCTCTAAGGAATGCATTCCTTGCTTCCCAGAATAATATTTCAGGTATTGAGACAAGAGTTTCCAGAGATTGCTTGACTAAAGTCGCTGATGGGATGATTTGAATGGGAACTTCTAAGTGAGTATACGGCGGCATTGACGTAGATTGGAAGGCAGTTAACTGGAGACGCTGGGACTACGGATGAGTGGAGGTTAATTGTGGTCGGGAAATCATAAACCATTTAGTATAGCCGATCTTAAAACAACATGTAGCATACGTTATCGGCATTCCTATTAAAGCAACTAAATATTATACCAAAGAAACGGGAATCCATCATCTGCTGATCTGCCTGTGTTTTTACATCTATCAAGGAGCGAGTCAGATATTATGTTACCACCGGCGGATATGAGTTAACGCACCAACATGTGAGGGAAATACAGTTATATTAGGATGCGAATGATACTATACATTTTCAACATTTAGTACGGCAACCAGTATGATAAATGTAACTACACTTCAACATACCCATCCAATAATTCCTGTGGGCCTTCCCGTTTCTTTTGAAATGCGCTATTTGTAATACAATAATTCAAACGTTGGGCATAGTTATATAAGTGGATTATGATAATTGCGAAACATACTTCAGCATGTTGAGTTGCTTCGATCAACTGCTCCGGTGCAATTTCGACACGGTCTTGCCTTTTATCGAGGCGAGTTAGGAGGAGTAAAGACGTCACTTCGGCAATGTAAGCTGTGGGTGTGGAGGAAAGCTACATATATCTTTTGTCAACTTGGCACATTCAGGCTTGCTGATGACTAAAATAGAGTCACCTTCCACTCCCCTAAGAGCAATCCCATTATTTCCTCCTTGGATGTGGTCAGAGCATGGGATAGGCACACAAAATAAACGTCAGTGGGAATATGGACAGCTGTGAGATTGTACATTCTGGAAACTCGTCAGGGTATACTAGTGGAAACGGAAGGACAAGGCTTTGTTGAGGTTACTCAGCTATTCCGCGAGAGTAGAATGGCGCGAAGAAAGCTTCCAGGTAAAAGTCATTTAAGTCGACTGCTATGGAGAGGTGAAAGCAATATCAAGAACCGGTATTTGTATTGAATCAAACACTTTGCACAAGACATTGGCAAGTTCAATTGTGATTTTGAGTGATATCCACATTTATTCAGGAACCACACTTATTCATTAGACAAGTAGAGAAGCCTTATTACAAAGACATTTATTTCTTTCCTTTACCACCAGCAGCAGCTTTAGCTTTTTGTTGTTGGGAAGCATCGAGCTTGTAGGTAAGACCGCTAATTATGACAATCAAGTTAACAAATTGAATTTGTGAAAACGAGAATGAAAGACACATACCATTTACCGCAGTATTGTCTGTCGTAATGCCAGGCCATGAAGACACCAGCACCGCACTGAGCGGCAGGGCATTCTCGTCTTAAACGGGTAATTTTACCGTTGTCGTCGACCTTGTAGTACTTCAAGATCGCCAACTTGACCTTCTTTCTCTTGTGCTTAATCTTCTTGGGGGTGGTGTAGGTCTTCTTCTTTCTCTTCTTACCACCACCACGGAGACGGAGGACGAGATGGAGAGTGGACTCCTTTTGGATGTTATAATCGGCAAGGGTACGTCCATCTTCTAACTGTTTACCGGCGAAGATAAGACGTTGTTGATCAGGAGGAATACCTGGAAGGATTTGGGTGAATCGTCAGCCAAGCAGTGGTTTCCATGAAACGGCTCACACCGAACAAGGCGTCCAAAAAAAAGAACTCTGAAAGAACTCGCCAAATTAGGCAGACAGTTTAAATTTCTATACACACCTTCCTTATCTTGAATCTTTTGCTTTACAGCATCGATGGTATCGGAGGATTCGACCTCAAGAGTGATGGTCTTACCGGTGAGGGTCTAGAAAGGGTTCACGAAAAAAATATAAGGTAAAAAATAAAGGTTAGGATTTAGATTAAAATCAACCCTTTTCTACACCGATCATTTCTTAAGCAAAGACGCAGCTACAAGAGACTGAAATGTGAAAATTGCTTCACAAACCTTGACGAAAATTTGCATTTTCACTATAAAGACGATCGAATAAGAAGAGCGAACGGTTAACTTTTCAGATAATAGCGGGAATGACAAGCTAATCTAAATCTTTCGCAGTAATAGATTGAGATGTCCTCACCTGTCAGCTAGAAAGAACGTCAGACAGTGACCAGCGATTAAAGAAGGAACGGAAAAAAAATGTGCACGTGAAATATTGCTATGGCAATCGATTCACGTTCATCAATCGACGTTGGAAAGATATGTACATGCTGGTGTACAAATTTACGGAATGAGTAATCGAAAAGTTAATTCTATGAGAAAATTGCATATACATTTATTTTACTAATCAGGTCAGATTTTTTGTTGATATGAGTGCGCGGGCTATTACTTGCCGCTCAGCGCCGGCATTGCTTCATAATCGGAATATTGCCGAAGACCAAATATGCCGTTTTCCCAATTGATCTAGAAATTATATATTAACATTGTAATCTATTTGTAAACTTGTGGTGTCTTCACCTCGGTGTATCGCTTTGCTCAAAAGACAAAGTGGTAATGACCAGGGGGAGGTTAATATTCCGGAACGAAGCGTCTTTATTCGTTTGTTATGACCGCTAACAGTGACAATTAAACCAGTATTTGTCATGATGATCAAAGTCGGATATTTGCCAAGAGGGGCTGAGGATTGTTGGAAATTCTTCTGAGGTGTCGGTATTTACGAAACAATCAAACAAGCGAAGCATGCCATAAGAATATTAATTGATTCCAGCTACACTGATTCGAGCTTAATAAGGTTTTACTTGAACATACAATGGTTATGTTGTGAAAGTAAACCCATTCCGAGAAACACTTAACTCCTCTAACACAGGCTGAGAATTGGCTGACAGGCTGAGCTTTCAACCGAAAGTGGACGAAATTGGCATTTTAGAATACAATATAACAGTTGTTGTTTTGTCTGAGTGTGGTGGCTAAAAATGATAATGCGGTAATTGATCATGAAATGGCAGGGAGGCTGTTGGCTCCGCGCAGACAATCGTAATGCCGACCACAAATTCCACGCGAACGAGCTTACAGCTTCTAATCAATTGCATAAGCTGTGATTTCAATTTTCAAACACATAAATAGCAGATGTCCCCACAAATATTCTTACAGTCTAGCGTCAATATTGCACACCGTAAAATTTTGTAAGATGTTGCTTTCTTCCCGCACTTCAAAGATTTTTGTATTCTTCGCACTCGCTTTGTTGCAGATTGCCACACACAATCATGGTACGTTAGGTGACGCTTTCTTTGTGCTACGAATGATAATATTCTAAATTTTTTTTGGATTGCAGGACTAGCAACTGCTGCAGTAGTGGTTCGACGGGACGAGCATATGTCTGCTAGCCAGTTTGATTTCGGTGCCCTTGATGCAGCTGGTGACAATGCGGCGAAAAAAGCAGCAGGGCAAAAGGGGGCTAATGGTGGGGCGAATGGTGGAGCAAACGGAGGAGCAAACGGAGGAGCAAACGGAGGTGGTAATGGAGGAACACCCACGACTCCACCCAAAAATACCACTCCTCCTGCCAAACAGGCACCAGGGAAAACACCTCCCGCAACAGGTACAACACCTCCCGCAAGAGCACCAGCCACCGGTAACAACTCCACAGCTCCTGGGGCCGGCACTGGCGGCGGTACAAATACGACGAGACCTGCTCCTGCACCTGGAGCTGGTGGATCTAATAGCACGACACCTGCTCCTGCTCCGGGAGCTGGAGGCAACAACGGCACGGCTCCTGCGCCTGTTCCTGCTCCTGCTCCTGGTGCTGGTGCCGGAACACCACCGCCTAAAAATCCAGGCCAGAAAGACGTCACTTCGCTAATTTTGAACGCCGTTCAATCCCTTAATCAAGTTACCAGCACCTTGAACAATATGTTGGTACAGGCAGTGCAGGGAAGTAAACCAGCTAGTGATGGACAACAAGAGTGAAGAAAGCTGTCTTAATTAAAATAATTTCAATTCTGTACATACGCCCATAACATTTTTTGTCCGCCCAGTATTCAGGGATATCAAAGAAATATATTACAAAGTAATGAGAGATGTCTGATTGTATTTTAAATACTTACATCATATATCACTGTCAATACAGCATGAATGAAAACGATAGCAATTTTCAAGAATTGAACATAACTGGACCAGAAGTCTCTAATGCAAGGTGCGTAACAAGCAACAAAGAAACAATTCAATGCGCTACTTCTGCAATAATATTTTGAGGAACAACTGGCGGAATTGTTGGTGAGAGAGTGTGATTCGTGATGGCCGGTGTACGTCGGACGTGGGGAATGTGAGCAGCTGATTGTTCTGATCTGATGTTCGTTCAGTATTTTTGCCGTGCTCCTCAGACTCTCCTAAATTTTACTCTCTATCTAGGGAGGGAAATGTGCAATCCCGCTCTTCCGGAATAAATTGGCAATGATTGACAACGCGATGCGCGACACGAATCTGTTTACTTCTCTCGACCCGCAACTAGGATACTGTCTCTCTGCTTTGTTTCTCTACATAGACTTTTCGCAATCACTTATATTATATTGACGTACTCAGTCAGAAGCATTCCAAGCTCCATCTACAGAAGCCCTTCGGGGGGAACACTCGATTGGCGGCACCTCAGCAAGTCTTTGGGTCGTTTTAAAGATGGATCTGGTGAATTCTGAATTCACAGAAGAGATTGACAACGCATTTCATGATTTGTCGGCAAGGTCAACTATCTTTAGAACCAAATTGATTGAGGAGTTTCAGCTGCTTGATAATTTGGCTTGGAGCGGTGGTGCGACATATCCACCCCAATACAATTCTCGTGACATCAAAGGTGACTATAGTTTTTCCTTTATGACAATTGATCAATTGAGACATACCAAGATTGGTTCATTTACGAGATTGAATAAAGAATCCCTCCAGATACTTCAAATTAACGCAACATTTCACTCCCAGATACGGCTACCCTGCAAAAGATCCTAGCCGATAACCCTTATGAGCTCATAAAGTTTCAAGCGTTCAAGCGGACAAAGGATACACAAAAGGTGGATAGAAGGCTGACAAGGATAAAGAATGCCAATTCTGTGCCTCTGGGGGCCTGGGCAGGGTATGTATCTTCAAATTTAGGGACTTAGATAGATCTGCTAACGGATGATTGGTTTGCACTAAGGTGGGTGGTCAAATGTATGTTTCTTACCATTGGATTATATCAGACAATCCGCTGACCGAATTTGCGTCTTATAGCCCGCACTTTCCAAACCATGATATTACTTCTTATCCTAGTTAATGCTGTACTAGTCGGAATTGCTGCAGGTAGAATTGACTTGTCGTATTGAAAATCACATCTCACACTTCGCTTATCTACTTTTATTGATTATTCAGATTATCATGACCACATGGCAAATGATCCACTACTCCTCGAGATTATAAATCTAATCGATATCATTTCTCTCCTAATATTTTACATCGACATCGGGTTGCGTTGGGCAGATAACTTTAGCAACTTTTGGTCTGACGGATGGAATGTCTTCGATTTTCTAATTACGATTGGAGTATGCAGATGTTGGTTGTCTTAGTCATTCATTGGCTGCTGACCGATTTATTCATGAATAGACAACGATACCCCAAATAATCAACTTAATCACAGGGAGCAACACGAGTTTTTCAAAAGTGGTTTCAGACATTCGAACATTTCGCATATTGCAAACTTTGAAGGCTGTACGTAGAGTATTTAAAAGTCCTTTGCCACCTCAAGAATTCATAATCATCAATCCGTGACATAGGCTGTATGGTTTGGCAACCTGCGGATTATCATAATCACAATCCTAGAGGCATTTCGGTCAATGGCTTTTATCATGGTGTTATTATTGATGGTCACCTATATATTTGCTATCATCGGGATATATGGATTTGAATCGTACACTGCAGTTGAGGGACATGATTTTCGGTTCAGTGATAGTTTCGCGTAAGGAACTATTTGATACATTGTTTATCTGTGCCCCCGACCGACAACCTTACTATCATGTTACTCACGAAATAGCGACCTAGCCATGGCTCTGCAAACATTGTTTCAATTTTTAACACTGGACAATTGGCGAGAAATTCACGAAGAAATGGTTCAAGCCGCAGACCCAGTTTTCACAACAGTGTATGTCGTAATGTGGGTTTGGATTGGGGCTTTCATCTTTCGCAATATATTTGTCGGTGTAATGGGTAGGCATTTGTACAGATTATAAGTAAGTTTTCCCTTCGTTGTCATTTCGACTAACTTGTTTGTCATTTTTAAACAGTCAACAATTTCAGTCGAATCAGCGAGGTCTTAAAAGAGAAAAGACAGGTATACATCAAAAACAAGAAATTTGAAAGAATGAGGCGAAGACTGAGAAAGGAATTGTTGGTCGTAAAATCGACAATACAAAAGTCAATGTACAGACCGTCCCCATTTCAACCTTCGATATTGCATCACGCTATATTTAGCCTGACATATGATCACCTCCGAAATATGAAGGGACGATCTCTCACATGCTGTTGATACAGAAAAGACTACAGAATCAAAGACTGCATTAAATGAACTTTCAGCTGAGGAGAACAGCATAAAAGATTTCCGTAGGATGTATCAGTCAAAGGAACGGTATGGTGATACGAATGACCTCAGATCGTGTTCCACTTCATGACATCTGCGCCATTTTGATAGAAACGGGCAAGTGGATGAATCGGACGATTTGCTGAACAATATTCAGAAAATGTTGTCTTCGTCGCAAGGTGAACAGAAAGGTACGTGCACTCCTAATCCGCACATAATTTAGAATGATTAACCCGTTATCTGTTCTGGCCGTATTTAGGTTGGGAATTGACAGTAGAACGAACACTTGCTGCTTTAACCGTTAAATTGGAGGAGACATTGTGGCCGAGGGACACTTTATTTAAGTATTTTCAACTAATGGAGAGTTTACAGGTTTGTTCAAATTCATCATCGTATTTAGTCCGTCATTGCAATCCCCATTTACTTTTCACTTATCGTGGACAGGAGAATATGAGGGAATATCAAGAACTTCAAACACTAGCGAGTACGTTCACTTTCATATAATTTGCTCTTTATCGGCTGTTAACTTCGGTCACATGGAAGATTTAATGTTACTAGATATGAACGACACATGATGTAGATACCAGCTTCTTTGTACTGTGTTAAAAGGCAATGAATCAAAAATGTGATATGTTTCGACGGTTATCATTGGTTCCATTTAATTTCATCTAATATTGAAGAAACAAATAATACAATTTTAATATTATCTGACAAATAGGTATTGTAATCACAGTTAGGCCGTGCTTCCACTTGCAGCTTTAGTCTCCTGCACACCTTTCACGATCTCTAACAGTTTATCAAACTCAAATTCTGTCGGTCGTTCATTCAAACATCGAACCATATCCTTAAACTCTGTGCCACCCGTGATATAAAACACTTTCAACCATTCAACCAAATTAGCTGCATCACTTGTCGTTATTCTGTCGGTATCAACGTCACCCCGCATTAACACCAGTCCATGCGACTCTATCAAATCTGTGTAAAATGTTAATGAAAGATGAGGAGATGCTTCTGTAGTGTGGAGTTTGTAGTCTAACAGAGTCGTGAAAAACGTTTGGTGCCCTTGAAATTGGAGATAATACGTTTCGATTCCCGCCGGACGAAGAAGCGGAAGAACAAACTGCAACTTATTTTAGCAAAATATTCAGACGAAACTTAAGAAATGATCTAATTACCAGTGGGCACTCTTTGGATGTTTTTAGCAAATCAAGATAAACATCTTTAGGCACAACTGCAGAGACACAATCTTTAGTTTTATGATATTCAATCCAGAGTGACTCGATTGTTTCCGGTGATTGTGATTGAACTTTATCAAGTTTGAGAATTGAAGACAACGGTCTCACATGAGGTGGTAAATTGTTGGTTGGATTATCTAGTGGCTCTGGCGAGGCCAGTTTTTCATCGACCACAGGCTCAGAAGTCTGTTGAGATGAAACCGTCCTTTCTTTGTACGATTCAACGAGTTGGTCGACCGATTCGAAACCCTCACTAGGAAAAAGCAATTTTTCTGTTATGATCCCAATAGAATTACAAATTGTAGCCATAATATTTGGTATTGTGAAGCCACTTAAACTGTAATCCTTTCACTTACTCTTCGCACTTTTTCCGCAACTTCTGCGCATATTTAGCGTAGTAATTTGGGGCGGTGGCAGTGCTGGACTTAAGTATTGAGTCAAAGACTACAAATTCAAATCAAAGCAATTTTATCAGTCACACTATTTTGTCCAAAATAATTAAAATATCGCACCTATTGATGTGGAAGAGAAAGAGGCATACTGCCTGGTCAAAGACGTTCGAAATGATGATGAGGATTGAATCGAGCGAACGATATTATTTACTCTGCTAGGTATTATTATTTTAGACCACATTCTGTGTATCACTGATACTAGAATTTGCTTGATGTAGAGAAGTTGGGTTTTGGCCGGCGATTCCCAATTTTTGTTTACTAGATATACACCGTGTGCAGATCAACCAAGCACCACAGAAGCGGTCCTCGATCAAGTGACATGAATGCGGAAAAAATTCATACAGTTCATTACTTTATGTCTTTAATCATACAACTCAATTATATCTACAATATATTACAGTATGCATTATTCTGATTTTTCAGCCGTCTCGATTTGGGCACCTTCAATCGTACTCCTTGAGATACGTTTTAAGTAAACTCAAAACATCCGTCTTCTATGTCCCTTGCCACAAGTTCAAAATCCTTGTAGATCCTTTGAAATAACCATAGCAACTCTTCTCCAGAGATTCCTTCTACTTCAACAAGATCGGCATTTGTTTCTTGATGCAATTTTCCATTTAAAACTTGATCCACATCCATGGGGTCACCGTCGACCAAAGATTTTACACGTACATCGTCGATTTTTTTTTTCTTGAATACAAACTTTTTCAATTTTCCGTTGAAATCCCATAGTTGTTGCACCAAACGGTTCCTTGCTGTGTCGAAATCACGGAATAACGAATCCCGCGACAGTGCTATGTCAAACATGGACAATGGGGCAACGTTTTGAATGAATTTGATTAAATGTAAATATAATTGTCGGTCATTTGATGAAGAAAGTTTGATCTTCAGGCGTGGTGAGGGCGGTCCTCTTCCATTAATTACGTCAGCAGAAGGAGATGTCTGCGGATATTTGAGCTCAATTTGTATGTCGTCCGGGTGCGAGATAAATGTTGTACTGTGTTTCTGCTGTTTGGAATTCCGTTTAGTACAAGTGATTATTCTGAACCTTGAATTTGCAACGTACCTCTTCAGACCTTACACAAGAAGTAATCCGAAAATATTGTCGTATGAGTAAGGGAATACTGCCAGAACGTTGGGATAAAGAGTTAAGGGGATTGAAAGCAAAGTTGGCGTCTATTTCCGAAATGCGAGGTGTGAGGTAGAAACTGATAGAAGACATGAAGTGCGTAGGCAATAAATTCGTAGAAAACTGATAAGGTATATTTCCTGAAGCAAAACCATGTCAATACATTCAGTTAACTTGGAATGAGCCACGGTAACCTTACGCGATGTCGATGGAATATCCTGAGCATCCAACAGTCCAATAAACATCCATTGTTTTTTGAATCTTTCACATTCAAAAGATTCTAACTCAGCCAGCAAATACTCTTCGTTTTCATTATAGTCTACAATATCTTCTGATTCGTTCATATCTTGATCCCATGAAAGATATAATGATAAGGACCAATTTCTCAAAAGGAAAGATAAGGATGTACTGAGTGTGGTAGCCGAGGATAAATTGATAGTGACATTAGGCGGAACGTATGAAACGACGTTCTTTCGACTATGGGAATGTTGAGGCATAGGATGAACAAAGGTAGAGATATGGATATTGCGCAAAGGTGTCTGACTGCTATTCACTATTGTTGCTGAGGTGACGAGTTTGGAATCCGCCTCTTCCCACACCGATGACAATGACTCGACCTTGACCTTTGGAGAACATATGTCTCCAGTATCTGACAATTTTACTTCTGGATCAACTTTGTCTGGAATGGCCGAAGACGTCTCTGAGTTATCGCTGAAGAGATCTACAAGGCCTTTACAGTACGAATTGTACGTCTTAATTCGGCGCGAGGTGACGGGTTCGCTAGTTTCTGAAATAGCGTCTTCCGATTGTGGGAAGTGTTGGCCAGATTTCAAAATGCATTGGGGCCTATCTGCAAAGTTGCTGCATGCGTTCTGAACATTGAGGCGATCCAGTAGGTACGACAACGACGAGTGAAACAAGCTCGTTTTCTCTTGTACCTGATGAAGCAATAAGTAAGGATTAAAACAAGAACATAACCAGTTATCATGCAAACAGCATATACCAGTGATTCCAATTCAACATTAGAGCTTTCTAGTTTGATTGTCTGCTCGTACAGAGACTTAGTCAAAGTTGAGAGATGTGGGTTCTGGACGAAGGGTGGATTCTCGTGATCGTCTTTGGCTAAACCGACTTCTGCTTCCGCAATATCAGTGCCAAATTGAAGTTTATGATCTGGCGAAGATGGAATCATGAATGTATTCTCCCCATCGACAGCATGTGTTGACCACACAGTGAGAAACCATGGATACCAGTCTACTTCTTTACGTATCTATGGCAATCATTCACGTGATAATAATTAAGGTGTTAGACACCAAATTCAGGCCTTGTCATTTAGATTACCATTGTGGTATTATAAGTGAACATGGTACAAGGAGCTGTTAAGAAATCAAAAGTTGGTGCTTCATTATTGAAGAGCGTTCAAAAGAGAGGTAGGTTTTACTGATTACCTCACTTCGTCGTTGAGCAAAGTGTCGTAACATTAGTGGTTGAATTTAACAGGTAAAATTGCTGCGCCCAAGAAGAAAGCTCTAGTCAAACAACAGAATCTTCAAAAGGTATTGTGTACAATGGTTTCTGTCTGACGCTTCCTATTATTTCAAGCTCACTCGTTTGATTCATTACAGAAACTGCAAGGAAAGTCGATCCAATCAATTGAGCAAATCATGGCCGCGAAAGCAGGTGCTGTCGGAAAGTTAACTATCATGAAAAAGGTCGGTGAAGAAGGGCAGAAAGTATTGGATGAACAGAGTAGCAAGAAAAAGCGAAAGTATTAGATTCCCTGCACGCTTACATACAACTGCTCTGTAAATATCGATGATGCCGGGTAATGTAAATAAAAATGGCTACAAGGGATGTCGAAGATTCTTAAACAATAAGTTTACGCTTGATGAAATGAGACTCGGTACATGGATGTAAATGAGCTGCATATGGGATTTTGGTTATATTCACATCTAAAAGTCGTACAGCCACTTTTTATAGTATTCACAGTTCCTCGGATTAACAGGTCCACTCTCACTGCAAAAACTTAGAACCGGACACCTACCACAAGGTACCTCATGCCAATAATTTAATACGCTTGAGTCCCTTACAGCCTTATAACACCATACGTCGGATCCGCCGGATGGATAATCATCTCTTTCGTCTTCATCTTCCATCTCCTCGCTAGAAGAATTATAGGCTATACTGACGGACTTCCGTATCTTTTGCACCTTTCCGTCGTAAGCTAATGTGTCAAGGACTAAAGTGATGTCTTCAATCGACAATTCAACAGTGGATATTTTTGCATCTTTGATGAATGTATGGACTTTCGTAGCAGTTGGGTATTTCGAGTAATTAGGGGGGTATATTGCACTCGGATCGTGGCGAGGAATGGACTGTAAGGGGAAAAAGATGAATATTAGATACCAACACCGCAAATCAATTGAACGTAATCGCTCACTTGAGATATAATATAGCGATGGCATTGTTTCGCAATCTGTTCAATAAAATCTACGTCGAACTCCTGTTCCGTAAACCAAGGACCTCCAGTAATATCGACCGATGGAGTCAATTCAGCCAACATATACATCTTCCGTGTCGGATACTACAGAATTGCGATTAATGTATGGTAAAGCACGGCCGATTGAGGATCCTTGAAACAAACCTTCACACTTTTGATACTCTTAATATGTCCTCTCTGCTCCAAACTTTTTACACATTTTTGTACAACACCTTGATGCAAGTTGGTCTTTGCTTTCAATGTTTTAATCCATAATCCTTCATTTCCGCTAGCTTTGATATGATCATATACTAACTTCTCATCCTGATCCAAAGATTTCACCCTACGAAGAATGAGTGTGAGAAGACGTCGGAGAGGGATTATTTATTGGGCAAATCTATACTTCGATGCCTCATCAGGCTGTACTGCCGAAAAAACAGTTTGAGTCCCTTTTCGACCAAGTGCTAATAATCCCTATATTAAAGGTCGTCTTAGACGGTTGCTTCCACTTCGTTTCTTAAAAGGCAAAGCCGTACCTTCTTCAACAACGAATTGAACGTATCAACTAATTCTTCAGTCTCATATTCTGGCAGTTGATTTAATATTTCAGCCTGAGTTCCACCCTGTAATTATGTTTAAAAATATTACATAATTGTGAGAATGTATGATAACCTGAATTAAATCAGCTCACCTCCTGAAGTTTTTCGACTGCTTTAAATAATTCGAGTTCTTGAGGTGACAAATCAGTTAGATTGACTTTTGATTTTCCTTTCCTAACTTTCGGAGGCATTACTGATTCAATGTCGACAACCGTTCAATAGTGATAATCACCCACAACTTCTGGAACTGGTTGCTCGGCGAACCTTGCCTTTGTTTTGTTGGAAACCACCGCGTGCCTAAATTAGGCATAGCGAGAATTATGAGATCGTTACATCTAACGATAATACAATGTTACATACAGTTGTTACTCTTGCCAAATTTTGGGTGCGATAATTACATGTGGAACCTCAGGATTATATTATTTCCTCTGTCGATTGCCCAATTAGTGAGAGTTGGTGGTGTTTGCCAACTCTTGAAGACGCTTAATGAATCAAGAACATCAGACATATCAAAGTTGAGAAAGTATTTCAATAGCTATTCTTCTACGCAGCTGCTTGTACAGTTCTTTAAGCTCTTTATGACATTCGGAGAACACTTCACCAGAAATTGGGTTTGGATGTGCTTGAAAAAATTCTGTGAAAAGGCAGGACCATGATTTTAGCCATAGCGATCTGGCAACTAGTTGGATACAGAACGTCAGGAACATAATCTTGACTAAATTGTTGACATCCTGTTGTAAATTTTAAGTTGGATTTTGCCCACTTAATTTAAGTCTCTTTCTGCCTTCTGAATCCGGAGAAATGAGGAAATTCTGTTGGAAGTGGCCTCTCTGAAACATTATGCGATGTTGGGAAGTTTAAGCAATTTCTCAGAGCACAATACAGATAATCAGATGCTCTGAAAAATAAGAGAATTAGTTTCGGCTGCGGATTCACTAATCTAAGTATCAACGCATTTGCGGAAGTCATCCAAAGTCGCCCAGCGGTACCCTAGGCATTGAATCACGAAATCTTTTATTCCATTCACTTTTGCAGTTCTGTAGCTCGATTATGCTTATGCTACTCGTTGCTGAACATTTTTCTTTTGGTATTGCTATTCTCTCTAATTAAAGTAAAGCAGTGGTGACCAAATCAATGATAAATCCCATCAAAATCCTATGCTGTTCCAATGATCTGCCTTTAGCGCCATTCACGAAAAGTGTTTTGTCGGTCACCGCCGTTAATTAAAAATCAACTCTTTCAATCCAATCTGAACTGAGTTTCCAGCAAATATAAGCTCGTTTATACGTGCTGCGAATCGTAATGTTTGTTGAACATTTGCGACCCGCAACAAATTCATTTTTCGACTTTTATTTGACAAGTTACATGTGCTTGATTATGCGTCCCTGCCTCTGACTGCCAAAAAGACTGCCAAAAACGGGCGCTTTAAAAAAATTTGAATATATATAGAATACAAGGAGACAACTAGTAATATATGTTTACAAAATCATCTGAATTATTATAATCAATGAATCTGAAATGCAAGCCGTGGAAAAACTTGGTTATTACTATTACGAGTTTTTCCCTTTTATGACGCTTTTGGCGTCCCTTGAGTTTCACTCACAAGCGTCCATGTCGGCACACCATCCTGGAAACTCATAGTTTCGTATTTAAACTTAGTTTTTGTTACATAAACTTTCTTCGCAATTGTTTCAAACCGTTGACCATTTCCCTTTTTGGCGATCAAAAAGTATTCCGCCACTATGTTAGTGGGAGACCCGTTTGTTTTCGCATATCGTAACATTGTGTGAGACGAAAATTCAATATTGTTATCGTCTGTAATCACGCCAGCATTAACAAGCTCGGTCTTGATAGTTTTGAACAAGGGCGCGGTAACTTGAGGTTTTGATATATCCCAAATCTTCATGTATGAGTTCTTGATGTATCGGAACACATCATCGTTAGAATTTTTCCACGCTTCAAGATTCGTGGGTGTAAGCCGTCTTCGAAACTGAGTCTCAAAAGCGGCACCGGCGTCAAACCATTTTGTAGCGTATGCGTAGTACGAAGTGAGATCAGGTTTACTCATTTGTAAAGATTGGGAAAACGACTTCAAAGTTGCAAGTGAATGAATCGGCATGAACGATTCGAATTCCTTACTGTAAGGAACAAAATGTTTGTAGTGATCTGCCGTGTAGTACAATCTGTCATTTTCAATGTCAAGAACTAAGCGCTCAACATCATCAGTAGCGAGGACTGCCGGTAAATGTAGCTCTGAAAGCATTCATGGCTGTTAATATGAATACTTGACAGACCGGCACAGTATTTTAAAATGATTTACCGATGAAACGACCATCCTTTGGTTTTAGTCTTCTGATTCCAAAGATCTCTTCGTTCCGCCAAACGATCCCATCATTCGCTTTCGGCGTCAACACCATTCTAGTCTTGAGAATATCAATGGGGCCTTGCAGGTTACGCTTGGTAGAACTAACAGAGAAAACTTCATCGCTTTCAAGAATTGCTGCAGTTTGCAGATTGGGTGTTGTCTGTGCTGGAATGATTCTCTCTAAGGAATCTGCTATGTCGTCGATAGGTACATCGGCATTCGGGGTGAATTGAGAAACTACGATTTGGAAGCAGATTGCAAAGAACAAAAATTCAATCAAGCTCTTAATTGCCATCTTTGTCATTTCGTCAGTTGAGAGTCTCAGTTAGAGTTCACGCTCTTAAATAACTTATCGTCTGCACTGATTGGTTTCAAAATGCAAACTGTTGATCACTACAGCATTGATTGTTCAAGATGGTAAGATTGTTCTGGTGAAACCAAGGCAGTAATAAGCAATACGGAAACGTCAGAAAAGTACAACCTGCATTATATGTCAGAGATTGCTGAACGAATGGATGCTATCTCCGTATCGCACCTAAAAAAAATTCTCAACGCGGGACTCTGCTGTGACTACGAGCCAATTGTGAGGTGCATCAAAAGGAGCGCGCTAACCTGATCCGTTGCTAATTCGGAACAATTGATATATTGTCCCTTCAAGGGATCAAGATGTTCGGCATTTGGTGCGTTTCCGTTGCAACCCAGAGACAGGTCCCAATGAGACGCTTTGGTGCTATCGTATCGAGCATCCTTCTTCCCGCTCAATCGTTTTATTTCTGACTTCCCCCGATTAATTACTTTTTTACTTTTGCGCCAATTGCTTGCTGAAAATTGCCACTGCTTCAGTAGATACTGTCACTTTTCCCAAGAAGCCTTTTGAATGTTTATTATCTCTTATACCATTGCATGTTGCTTGGTGTTTCTTGCTCTCCTTGCTTATTAGAGAACTAGGGGTTCATACACAAGAGCAACGATGATGTCTTCATCATGATTGTGTTATAAAGGACAGGTTTTCATTGAATCCTCAAACATGCTTTCAAATAGCATTAAGGGATATATAAAATTTTCTTTTTCATTTGCTTAACGCGGTCAATAAGAGTTTTAGCATTTGTCCCTCCGTTAAGTCAATCGTGGTTGCACAACTCCATTCCAACAAGCAAAACTTGTTCATGATAAGCATCAAATGTTCGATTTATATGTCTCACCAACAATGTAATCTTGTCCGCTACAATTCACCGCCCATTTTTGCTAAGGATATAACAAGGCAGAACCTTTTTCTTTGCTTTTCGCTATGAGTGCGAAAAAGCGGACGGCGTTTGAGAGCAGAGTTACAAGGAACAGAGACTCTAAAATATGGTGAGTAAATCCAGTGAATGATGCTTGCTGAAATCTTTCTCCCTAATCGATATTGTAAGGCCGTAAATATATCAAGATCTTCACGAATGTGAAAGCAAACGCAGCCATTGGCGCATCAAAGTTCTATTAACCCATTAAATAATGAGACCCGTTCGTTTCATTCCACGCTATTTCATGGAAAATTATAAACTATAGAGTTCTAGTTTATTTGCTTTCCTTGAACAAATCGGTGAATACATTTTTAACTTGCGAGTAAACGTTGTCGGGAGTATCCAGACACGAAATCTAATAAACGAATTATCACATAAGTTAGCTACTGAAAAAAGATTAATTCAAACCCTTGGACCATCACATACCTGTCTAACTTTACCCAGCTTGCGATAATAATCAATAACGGGGTAACTTGTGTCCCTAAAGGTCTCAAATCGTTTCTTAATGGAGTCAATATTATCGTCAACTCGACCAGATGTTTCTCCACGCTTCAATAACCTTTGCAACATCTCTTCTTCCGGACATTCAAAATAAAGAATGAAATCAGATTTGCAGACCTGGATAGGGCAATTGATAGGAATGAATAATTTGCATTCAGAACGATGGGATAGTTAATTTATGGATGGACTCTGAATGAGCTGATACTGTGGACTTACGGTCTCCTCAAATTTTAAAGCTTGATCCATCTTTCTTGGAAAACCATCAATTAAAAATCGGCTAGCACCACTGGCAACCATAGCGTCTTGTAATAACTTAATTGTAATTTCCATAGGAACAATCTTCCCTTCTTTAATATAGGTATTAATAAGCTCGCCAACTTCGGAACCTTTTCGGTTTCTTTCAGCCCGAAGGAGGTCACCAGCTATTGTTGATTGAATAGAATCGCATGAGTAAATAGTGAGAGTGTAGGTTCAAACCATTTGGAAAGACATACCCGAAAGGTGAACGAATCCGTAGTCTTTAACAAGTTTGGCGCATTGAGTGCCTTTACCTGCGAAATCGAAATCCGTTCGATCCTAAGTTACATAGTTGAACTTGGGTCCGTTGAATATCTTCTTGAAACAAACCTGCACCGGGTCCTCCTAGTTGACATTAAAGTTAGCTGAAGGACGACTAAGAAAGTAAGATTAAAAAAGAAGAAGCAAACCCAAAACAAAGATAACTGTTGGCCTAGTCGAAAAAGGTGACCCTTTAGGTAATGTGTCCTTTTCTAAAGAGTAGCGCCGTAAGCGACGATTCACAAAAGTGAATCTCACATTGTATAATCGAATTGATAATGCCAGATATGATGTAGACAAGGCCATCACTAACCTTTGGTGTAGCCTCCACCAGGTTTTTTATTGTCACCTTTCCCTTGTGTCAAAATGTAATAACCACCAAAAGCAGCTGCACCAACACCGAGCAACGCAAGAAATTGATTTCTGGACGAACTGGACGGAGATGGTGGTTTAGCGCTGGATTGAGAAGCAAAAAAGCGGCAAGCCGGACGAGGACGAAATTTTGGGGCAGTTTGAATCGTAAACAGAAAGCAACTGCGAACAGAAGGAGCTCTTGAGCAGAGTCTCAACATTATTATATTTTAGCGATAAATAGTATGAACGGAAGAGATATTATGAAATGGCGGGTGTAGCAATAGAGATTGAATAGAGGATGCGGCTGTTGGTTCCTGGGAGAAACTTAGTGCTCTCGGTAGCAAGAAAATTCCAATTCCTTGCGAGCTGACCGCTGGAGTTATCATCCAGTCTTTAAGTACGAATCAAGTCAAATCATCAACATAATACTAATAACCTAATGTCAGAAAACCTTTGTGGACAAAGGTTATATACTTCTTGAGTTTTAATGTTTTCAACTATTTATATTGCAGTGACCAGGTCTTCGTTAACAAGGAAGGATATGGAGGCGAGCGGTCAAAAAATCACGGTCTCCACTTTTGCTTTCATATACCTGAATCAGAATCACTTACTCTTAATCGTTATTTTTTTTTTAATAGGAATCAAATGGCTGCTTGGCATCTGTCGGCTGTTGTACTCATTGCAAATAATATTCAAAACTTATATTCTTTGACAGCAATTTCTTGGTAGTTTGCTGCACCGATATAGAATTTATCAATAATTGCGTGAAATGTTTTGCACACTGTTAAAAGTGGTAGCGTCGATACGCATATTAGTCTGGACTTATTGGATCGTCGCCTCCAGTTGCCCAGCGCGGGGAACCGAAGATGACACACCAAGTAATTCTGTCCACAAAATTCTCCCACAAAAAAACAACAAAGCAACCTTTAAAATGTGGAAACAACAAAAATGCGCAACATCATATGCGATACACAAATGTTAAGATAGACCCTCGAAAGTTTCGTAAACGTCTTAACTGACAGCGCGGGAATTTAAGCAGATACCTCATGTTTTTTTTATTCACCCCAGGCAGAACAAACCCGCCGCAGTTCTCTAATCGTATGTGTTTCGCTCGATAATAGAATATGGCTATTGTATCCAGTCTTACGAAATGACTGGATATGTTCCTATAAAATCTCTAATCGAGACAAATTCAAGCAGACGAGGTAAGAGGGCGGACCTGAATACAAATATGTACTGCGGAAGTAACGAAAACCTGGACCATAAAATATAGGGTCCAATATACAATCCGCTGTGTATCAATCGAAGAATTATGAAATGAGCAAAAAATAACGGATCGTGTAGCTTGCACATTCTCATTTTTAGGGAACTGATTCAATCGAGGAAGCAGCGGTGAATAAGAGTTAGAGTGAGTTCAATTAGTGCGAAACAATATGAGCCGCCGCTTTTGGTCGTACAGATTTGGCTTTACGATTGAAATCAATGGTTGAAAGTCAACAAAATATCGAATTCGGATTAAGATACATCGGACGACTTGCATTATTGAGCGGCGAATGTAACACTGTTATTGTCCTGCGGAGCGCTTGCTCCCTTGCATGCGAGACGACATGTGAAGCGAGTTTCGTAAGATTTGTAGACCGTACCAAAGTGCTGAGTGTGTATTAGTTTTGAATTGACTGCGCCCGAGTGAAGGAGAGTAACGAGTATAAGGCTGAAAGATTTTGGAATGAGTGGAAATTGTGTAATTGATTCAACCGGCAATCATGATTTAAAAGTTTTCATTCGTGCGTTAGGATACTTTATGTTGTGATATCCTAAGCACTAAATTAAGGTACAGGATGTGTATTGTGTATATCCAGGCAGTGACGCCGCCGATTGCTCAACAACAATTTGCGTATCTAAAACTTTATTGGAACTTAAGTCTACTGTCTACTGGTCGCGCAAATTTATATGTGACAGCTTGATGTAGCAGATGAAGAGGAATCACCAAATTTTATCACAAATTGATATAATGCGACAACGAAATGTCCCGCTTGAGGCATCTATCAACACATTCTCATCTACTGTATGTCGTTGTTGGTGTTCCAGTCGGGCGATCCGCGATGTGATGTTCGCATTAAACGAATCATCTCTTCGCGGTCGCGTTCGAGAGACAGCTTCGAAGACATTTTGTCTGAATTAGAAACTTCATCTATCCCACCTCAAGCAACTACCTATTCATTCAGCTGACTTGCTTCTGACTGACAAC
Source organism: Paraphysoderma sedebokerense (assembly GCA_025602915.1). Classification (NCBI taxonomy): domain Eukaryota; kingdom Fungi; phylum Blastocladiomycota; class Physodermatomycetes; order Physodermatales; family Physodermataceae; genus Paraphysoderma; species Paraphysoderma sedebokerense. The sequence goes on from JAHLJZ010000097.1 coordinate 46,382, forward strand.
CAAGCCGACACCATGACACCAACTGCTGAACTCAAACTATATCAGCAGCAGCTGCTCTGTAAGTCTAAACTCTCTTCCATCAGATCTGAAGAAATCTCGTTTCGATCAATCTGAATAACATCCATATCTACTCATTTTTACAGGGTTTCTCTTCCAAGTCTTTGTGCACTTATTCCCCTCCGCAAACGATGCTGATTTTCTCGGTTGGATGCACTGGATGGTTGATACCCTCCAAATCCACCCTAGAATCATTGAACATTCTGCCGTCTTACTTTTGCGTATCATTCGATACCAAAAAGTTCAACTACCCCCACCCCATTGGTCTTGCACCTGGTTAGTCTCGATTTTCGCAATCGCAGACAGAAATACCCTCAACACCGTTCCCTTCGCTTTTTGGCCCCACATTTCACAAATGGATGAGGTTTTATTAATCGACGGAATCAGAAGTCTTGAATACTTCCTGGGAAATCATGTGCAGTTTGACAACCACGCAGTTATGGATCTACAAAATATCTTTAATGTCATAAAATATAATGTTGGAAATCACCCATTCTCCCATTCGGATGGGCAGTCGGAGCATCTCCCATTTCCGGCGGCGACGATCGTCGAAATCGACGAAAATCTCGAACATAATATCGAAACTGGGTCTAAAATATTCTCTTTCAGTCAATAATTACCTATCAGTTACAGCTAATGCTTCTATTATCCCTGTAGATCCATTAAAATTGATGGATTAGGCTTTATCCGACCCGCATCACCTCCATTACCTGAAAACCCTTGTCGTGCATTGATACTTCACCCTCAAAAGGCAAACAAAATTCAAGCAGGTATTGTAAAAAGCAGCGGGCTTCAATGGTTGGTACTACTGCTTCTTGGCATGGAGGCTCTACTCAATCTGACTGACGTCTATATTATTGTGCGTCAACGTAATTGACATCATAATCAGTCAAGTCATTTGCTCAAAGAAAATTATCTCCTGGGAGGAAATAATTGCATGGTATGAGCGATTAGAAAATTTGGAAACGGAAGGGTACGTGTCATCAGCATTTCTACTAGCTTATCAGTCTCCAGTTATTTTGGATAGTAGCTCTGAGCTTTTGTCTCTGACTCCTACGATTTCATCATGATCAATAGGGAAATGACGGGTAGAGCTGTCGCAGTAGACGCAATCCATGCGACAAACGCTTTTGATTATGAGCGTTTAGGTCCATGCTCCCCACTCAGTCTTGCCTGCAGCGAGGGGTCTGATGACCGCTCGGGCATGTCAGCTTTACCCGCTGATGAAGATAAGACTAGAGTTTCAAATCTTGTTCCAGAAGGAGCACAGAAAGCGCTTCAAGCAGAGGAATCGAGGGAATCTCATATCCCCTTAGTTGCAGAGGCAGTATGCAACGAGAATATCAAGCAGGAACACTCCCTCGCCGTTGAGACGAATTCCGATAATTTTGTCGAGTACGTATTTGGTATTCTCTTCCATTAACTTTTGCATTCGCCGTTGATGCTCTGTTTCCTGCACAGTTCTAATACTGATAACAGGAGTTGTGAAGAGAGCCGATCCATCTCATCGGGTTCGTCTGTCGATGGCTACATTAATACTAAAAGAGCTTCGAACGCCACGATTGATTATGAAGTGGTAAACGAAGTGAATACCCGAGAGATGTCATCAAAGTCAGTACCGTCCTTGATCTCGTCGTCTTCTTTAGTCTGAATTCTGACAATTTAATCACAAAAAGGCCCGCCGGCGCTATTGCCAGTGCGCATATGAAAAATTATATATTGACTTGTCCAACGGAACAACTGGTGACCAAAGAGACCGCCAAATTTGTAACGGCGACTGTGGCCACAGACTCCTCAGCTCAGTTTGCGGCGGATAATGAAACATCAAAAAGAATAACCACCGACAGTTCACACGTCTCGACGGAGAAATCAACACAAAAGAATAGCTACCAAACTGCGGAAACGGCGAATGAAGTGAAAGGTGTGGTCTCTTTTATACCGTCGTTAGCAGAGTCCTCTCTGACGCGCTCCTTCAACAGTGTTGCAGGATGTCAAAAGGTCGAATAAGGCGAAACAAAGCAGGATTGGACATTTGAAATGGCTGCGGTATTTATCAACATTACATTCACTTTAAAATTAAATATAATTAATAACACATGTTTGAGTAGCAAATTCTATGGAAAGGAAGACAAATTACAGCGAGCTACGGCATGTAAAGTGACAAGGTACGTCTGGAGATATTATTATTCCATGAATTTGACGACTGACATCAAAAAAATAGCAATCACATAAATAGGAGCAAGAAGAATGTGGTAAATGATAATGTGAAAGCTGTGGAGTGCAGGCAAAATTCAACGAGCGGGTTGGACGAGGAAAGGACTGAGAGCAGCATGATATCATTCTTGCAAAAAGTTGTTGGGTTCGTGAAATTGACAAAACGCAAATTCTGAGGAATGCAAAGCTTGTGCGTTCGTACATATTGTTTAAGTAATTTTGTTAAAATAATGTTGCACTTATTTGTACAACCCAGCACGACAGTAGTTTGTTATACGGTTTAGTCATCTACCGACTGAATAGTTCTGATTTTCTTCTTGTATTAAATAAACTTCGTTTTTACTTGTCGTGCTACATGGTTTGGGATATTTTTACATTCGTCCGTTACTTCTTTGAATCATTTCGAGATTTTGAATTCTAGCATTCAGGGTATCGATCACCACACGTTCTGGTATCTCCTCTTCACTTAATTTCAGTTTATCTCTAAGATCAGAGAAATCCTCTGTCACAGTATACTTATACTTGGCGTAAAATTCTGTTGTAATCGCAGAAACACAGAGGATAAGTAAAGCTTCCAAATCTCTTGCATGATTGAGATAAACGTACCTTTCTGCGGTAAAAATCTTAACATCAGTTGTTCCACAATTAACTGTGCCACCTTAAACAGCGCAATCGCGCCAGCTAAGTATGAGAGCAAAGCCATGAAATCAAATTCGCCGATCGTACCTAATATAACTGTTTGTTAAAGTATTCCGCGAAATTACCGCTGAAAATTTTTTTTACCTGTTTGAATGAATTTTATCCGAACACCATGCCGATTAAGTTGAACATAGTTTCCAAGCGAAACGTCATAAATGACTTCAACGATTTTGCCTTCTGCCTTTTGTATGGAGCCGGGCAGATATTTGTAAGTGAGTTCAGTGTAGTTTGATTCACTGTTAGAGTAATCTTCAGAGTGAATGAATAATTGTCAGTGAGAGACATTTTGAAGATTGCAAAAGGGTGGAAGCAGATTAGTGCAGTACCAATAAACATGATGAGAACAATTCCGCTACTCCGAAGAGATTCATTTGGTCCTGCACCGGGCGCCGAAGAAATAGAATCCAAATTTATATCCGCGGCATCTAGAATATCACCGACTGCACGAGAATGAATGTGAGTGCCGGCTAACATCACAGGTAGAATAATAATAGGATAATTCACCTGAAATGATATCACCGGGGACATCTGCGGGGCGAGGTGACTCACCAGAATATGACGGAGAGAATTTCTTCGATGGTTTCCAAGACGAGAACACTAGTTCCCCTTTCATGTCTGAATTCACAACAGACTTCTTCACGTTCTTCCCTCTAAATTCGATCATGCATTAATATAGGCCATTGTATCTTGATTGAAACTTAGACTCACTTTACGGTATGTTCGATCATCAAGGTATAATCTTCAATATTAGCAACATGATAGGTTACTGACTCACTCTTATTGAATTTCAAGGCACAATCTGCGCTTGGACTGACAATGGGACTACAGCCGGTGAAGTGCGGTGCAGAATTGTATGTAATCGTAACACGAGTTGTCAGGAAGACAGCGCCATCCTCTTGTGCAGGTGATGTCTATATAAGGATGAGTGAAAGGTATACATGTAAACATAGATAGAGAAACCTTCGTTATTTTACAAGCAGCAAAGCCATACCACAAGTTCCGGCGGCCAGTATACGCATGGTGTTGTTTGATTGCAATACTTGGGTGTCGATGTATTTACCGGTCGAGCTAAATTCGTACGGATCGAGCCTGCAAAATTGAAACAACGAAAAGAACGATTGGATTTATACAACATTATAAGTGCGGTCGCAATCTCAGAACACATACCTGCAGTCACAGGTTCTCTGCGCAAGTACAACTGCCCTTGTATGATTGATATAACAATGTACAGTACTATGAATATTGAGAAGAGATAATGCAGTAATCCTAATCGTCTATCTCGTACTCGTACAGTTTTAAAAGTTTCGTATCTTTTGTGGCAGAAAGGCTTAGACTTCGGCGGATCTTTATAATTCATGAGTCAAATATGTTGACTCAACACTTACGCAAAGAAGTCGTCCCAGTCCGTTGTTCTCAGTCTGCCTAAAATATTCATGATGAGGAACTGCTATAGCCTGGTGCTCTTATGAACAAGACTGCAGCTGTCTTGAGCTATTGTTGACGAACTGGTTTTAAAGTTTCGTAAATATACCGGCTTCAATAGAGGTTGTGATGCAGACGGGTCGGTCTCGTACTGGATAGACAACGGTTATATATGCTTTTCAGGAAGATTCATTCGCTTGGTATGATGGTATCGCTTATGTTTAATTGGGATCGATGAACAGTTCATGCATCTAAAAATAGAACAATGAAGTGGCAGAAACGGCCTTGAAGTCGCCATCACCGCTTCTAGTCAATTGATATCACTTGAACATCAATCACCTTTGACTCGTGAATTACGATGGCAATAAATCAATGTAAAGTCACTTCATTTCTATTGCTAGTGCTAAAGACCGAACGATCCATCTTTTGGTCAAGGCCGAGATAGTGTCGCGAAACGGAAATCCACAAGTTGATTTCTAACCTGAAAATACAATGTCATGAGCATGATTGAACAACCATTGAGCCATGAGATGGAAAGATATATATCATGTATAATGAGAATGGAGTGTTATCTATTAGGCAACCGTAATGTGATCAGCAATGCGATTCACAATCAGGTCCACTCACCACTTTTAAGGCGTTCCCTGTTCACCACTTTCTCTGTGTGCACAACATTTATTTCTGATTTACTCAATTCCCAATTTTCGGCCATATAATGTTTTCAGATTCAACGACATCTGTCAAGTTTTCGGATTCTCCATCCGGTTCGAACGTGGTAAACATCCCATCAACCTGGCCTTCGAATAGGCCTTCCAAAACAGAACTGTCAGTGCAGACGGATTATATTTCGATTTCAGAGAAGGAGGTTCAATCCGCATTCAGAAGTGATGCTAAGGTGAAAATATACCGTTTAATCGGACTATGACCAAAACTTATATCACTGTGCTCCTTTAGGTGCAAACCGATCCCGACCCTACTGATTTATCGAGTTCTATCAATCAACTTAATGTTCTTGACTCCACCGACAAATTATTATCACGGAATGAAACCCTCAGCTTAAATCAGTTTTTATCCACTATTGAGTCTACCGTGTCAAACTTGCTGATCCAAAACGTCAGGTCGAGAGCGTTTGATGGTATCCCTTGTCACACTTTATATATGCGCAGGAAATGAGGGACCTTGGGGTCGGCGATTTCAAATAAAACTTGCTGACTAGTTTTATGTTTAATTTAATGAATAGAGTTCTCCTCTCAGTTCGAATATATGAAGTCCCTTTTCAACCCGAATGTCGGCGACGCTAAGGATATAATCGAAACGCTATACGAACTGTCCGACGAATCCATCCTTCACAATGATTTAAGTCTAGAAACAATAGCAATTGATTGGAGTAAAACTGGTCAGTCGGTGGGGATATTGTAAGTTATGACTGTTAGTCGGCGAGCGAGATTACTTGTGCTGTGGGTTCTAACATCTTTTGAGTTCAGATATGGAAGCAAAGGAGGAAGTGTTTGGGGAACTCAAAGGGGATATTTCTGTTCATGGAATTTAGCGTCGAAACAATTAAATCCACGGAAAGCAGATATCACGGTGGAAATTCCGGTTCGTACGACATTCGTTGGAAACCGGCAGGCAGACAAATCAATTAAAATTAATCCCAATATCGATATAGTCGAGCCCTATGCATCTGGCCTACCATCCAGATCTTCCAAATTTAATCATTGTCTCCACTTTTACTGGGTCTCTTCATTTAATTGATACAGCCGCCCTGCTATCCTCTTCTGAAAGTTCATACATTGTCGCTTCGTCAGAAAACGACAATCACTCACATCATGAACCAGTGTCTTCCGTCGTGTGGATATCGGCTCGATCGCTTAACCTGAACCCTCAAGTAAAGAAAAAAATTCAGCATATTGGCCAATATTTCATATTGTCTGCAGGGAACGACGGAAATTTGCTTATTTATGGGCTTATCATGCGGCCGGACGGATCTAGTCTGAGTCCTGTCCTAAAGTAAGTTTCCCCAATATTCACAAAGTCATAACACGAAGTTAATGTCGTCGTGCAATGATTGAAATAGCTCCCAATTGTTAGCAAGTCATGTACCGCAGCACCTGAGGACGACTGGAATACTAAGTAAATCTGAAATTATGGACGGAATGAGCGATCTTAAGCCGGATGTTCCTCTTGGAAGTTTGTATCGTCTGTCTGTCGTCATAGTTCCTCTCTAGCCACACTTACGCTTTCTATTGGTTCTATTGGTTCGGTCGCCGTCATGAAGTCTCTCACACCGCCCTCCCTCCGTCAAATCTGTACCCATCGTCGCCATCATTTCTCGTCGGAACCGAATCGGGCTATTTATTTTCTTCCTCATTAGACCGGTTCAGCCAACTTAACCACACAGAACTCTATTCCGCACAGAGAGCAACTACATCTGCTGTTGCTTCGACTAGCCCAATCTTGTTCTGTTACAAATCGAATTTAACATCATTCGTGCAAGTCAAGTATAATCCGTCTATCAAACATACTTTCATCACGATCGGTGGGACTGAGATTCGAATTTATGAGCTATTGAACGAATCACCCAAACTTGTGCTTGATCCAAGTGCGATTGGGAATATCTCGTGTCTTTTCTCTTGCGGCGATGTGAATCGCAATGGGTCAATTCTGCTTGCCGCAACGAATGAAGGAAATCTAATTGCGTACAATCTTGAGGTATGCGCTGCCACTGGTTGCTGATATTGGGGTGTTTTGTTCATGAAAATCTCAGTCTCTGTAACGTTTCTATTCGAATGTATGACGAAATTGACGTACCTTCTTATCCTTTTCTTACCTTCTATGAAATGTGAAACTTCTACTATGACAGTACTCGACAGCAACGCCGCTCTTTGTTCTACCGCTTTCTGCCATATCTTCCTCACACTCCTCCTCTTTCCCTAAGCCATCTCAGCTGACGTCCCTCTCATTCAACACAAAGGGAGAATCATCCTATGATATCGTCGCAGGCGGCATGGCCGATGGCAGATGTGTGATATGGAAGGTTCGAGCAGTTGGGACTGAGGCTGGCAATGGCAGGACAGGAAATTCTAATATAGCGAAAGCGTTGAAAGTTGGTTAAACTAGTATATATAAGAATGTACTTTATTGAATAGGAGCGTCTAAATGTAGCAAGCATGTAATTGCCATCTTAAAACACGCCGACATTATCTTCAACATCCACTTTTTGTCAACCTTTTCACTGTCCAATAGGTTCTTGTGTTTTCTGTTGTTCCAAAATGCTATCCGCCTGCGGCTTCTTATACTCCATTTTTGCAATCTTCACTTCATCATCAATAAGTTGATACACATACAACGTCATACTAGTATCCTGAAGATCCAACAGCACAAATGAAGGTGTACTATATGGCCCGATTTTTCGTAACGACGCAGAATCATCATCCGCTGCTGCCTGCTTTTCACTATCATTCTTGCCATCTGTCGCCTCGCTATCGAAATTTGCTTTATTATCCTTCGAGATATGAATTCTGCTAGCGTCTTCAACACCGGGCTTCCAAGCTCCTGTCACACTGCCAGGGTTCACGTACATCCGCCCTTCATACTCAAAACATTCGACAAAGCATGTAAACCCAGTGCATAGTACATCGACGTCGCCTAGCCTGCGTGCTGTTAATGCTAGAGTCTCGGTATCCAGAGTCGGTATCAGTTGGTGGCCGTGAATTAAACCTATCTTGATTGGCCCATGGGTGATTACTCGTGTGGAGGGCATGTTAACCTATAATCATTTAAAAGCATTTTAAATATATTGTATTTGATAAATACATTACGACATGGGAAAAAGGAAAAGTTAATAAGTATGTTCAGACTCAAGACGATAATGAAGAGAATGGTAAAGATCAGGATTGAATTGTTTACATCGTCGTAATCTCCTTTAACAACTTGGACATCGGGTGCAACACTTCTTAACCAATCTAATGTCGAGCTATCAGTTAAATTACCTGTACATAATATCTGTTGAATCTTTCCTGGTACCTATATGAGACAGGATATGTTTGACCAAATTACCAATTCAGTTGAGAAGCCTGGGTCAGTCATGGTACATCGCCAATTAGATTACTTATTAGGATGTGCGATACACACCAGTAATTTCTTAAACTTTGTTGGAATATCGTACGCTCTCTGGGGAATGAAGAAATCGCCAATCACAAGAACCAACTATAAATTTCGCAGTGTCCGAAACCAAACACATTGTTAATGGCGAATGCAGTAAACAATAAATCTCCAATATCCGCTCTTAGTATCTATGAATTCAAACATAATTACCATTTTCTGGAAGTGCTGTCAATGCTGTTATTGTGCTGTCGTATATTTACAGAGTCAGCAAAGAAAATCTCGCACGCTTTTGGAGTTGGCAAGTGGAATAAACTGAGTTGCAAGGAAAATGTCGGCGCGAAGATTTGGAATTTACGAAAATTGAGTAGCGCATAACAGTATGAGAATGCACTTTGATAGTACCAACTACCTCGATTATTTTAATTGGGATGAGTATTCAGTGATACTCCAATTATAAGTTTGCACAGGGTACACTCAACGGTACATGGCTCAGAAGAAGCAAGGCCACTTTCTGAGCGAGGTTAGAGACTAACACAGTATTGCAATCACCCCATTACAGGGGCACACCAGCATATTCTAAGAAATAATGATTTATTACGAAATAAGGCAAAACGTGAGTGGTGCTGGACCTAGACTGGAATGCTTTTGCTCGGCACTCCATCGGCCGCACTTGTCCGTCCGATGGGTATTCGTCATTGTAAATGACTCCCCAAATTGTGAATTAGATTAGGGAAAGAAATTCGATATTAGTAGCATCAGGAATCTACATCAATATACCTTGAATGAGGTTGCAATTTGAGGATCGAATTGATCGACCGGAGGCGGTTGAACGACAGATTATAGTGTGTAACTCACTTTCGACTGGCTCCAAGGATACTTGATTTGAATTCTTTGTCCCGATTCTACGACTTCCTCAGTCCTCATGGATCTCAGTATTCTGCCGAACCGTCTCAATTACAATCATACAATGACATCAGTTTGTTTAGGTCTAAACGACAGGCTGTCATTTTACTTACACCAAAGTGTGCCTCTCATGACGTAACAGAGTGATGTGGTGGTTGATGTTTTATTAACGGGATCCAATGACTCTTGTACTCGGGAAAATTCGAAAGTATGAGAAAGTCTGTTTGCTGCGGGATTTATATACTCATTTACATTCAATTAGTAATTAGAACCCCTTTCTGCATCGGAGGCGATTTGCAGTTTTTGTGCGCACATTGCATTTCGAGCGGTATCGATGGCTTTGCGGTATTACTAGTCATCGCAATTAGCAATTTTTCCATCCTCATCCATTCTTAGATACTTTGTGAAGCTCCGCAATCGCAAATCCTTCACTTGGCAGTGCTCAAATTGACTCGAGCAAGAGAAAAGTGATATACCCCAATATAGCAACTCCAATCCAGCACAATCGATAATATTCGAACACATTCGATCTTTGGGATTATTGAACTCAACTGATCAATATATCCTCCTCGGATTAGTCATACACTTGGTACTATGTTTTTGTTGCCCTCGCTTCCCGACAGAACGACTGGCCCAAAAACTTTTCATTTACCCATTGCACTAAAGAACGAATCATCCGACATTTCCCCCAAAGTTTTTACTGTATCCCCAGAAGCGAAAGTTGAGACAGAAGAAAATCCAGCTCAGTTCACTGACATGGTTGCAACATCCGATCACCACCATCTGTCTTCGGCACAGATCACCGGTACAGCCGGGTCAGGAGAGAAAAAGACTGGAGCCTCGAATCCAGCATCTCCTTCTGTAAAGAAATCCACTCTCGCAAATTCAATTCCAGCTAGTGGAAAACCAAAATCACCATCCCCGCCGGCGGCTGCATCAGAATGTCAGCATAGAGGGATCTGGCGGCGAATCCTGACGTCGTAAGTATTTCGTGATAGATGACAATATCTGTCGGCTTGATTTGTGTACTTACGTTTTCTTAGGCACCATATGACACAATTTGACGATTCAGGAGGGTTATCTCGTTCGTCTAATAACAATGAACCCATAATTCTGATGTCAAAGAGGGGTTCAGGCATGCTCGACGATAAACTTGAATTGAGGAGTAACGTCAATTATGATCCGGAAATATTGGAATCTCCATTGGAGTTATTTTCTAAGCAACCGGAGACGGTTAATCCATATGAAACTTACAGCAATCAAAAGGAATTGTTGTCACCTCCCACTCCTCCTTCACCGGCGCGCGAAAAAAGCAAACCGCTAAACAGACAAAAGGTCGAAGAAATTCGAAATTCTTTGCTCTCATCTGGTATTAGATCGGACAAGCGACCTTCAATGACATTTAGACGATCCTCTGGAGTTCTTGATAGGGATATATCGCAGAGTTTCATAAAACCACCCGCTTTAATAACACCTCCGTCCCCTCCCTCCAGTCCCCCGATATCACATCCCCAGCCACAAACGTTTTCTTCTCTCGCCGGTCAACATGCTTCCAAAGAGGAAAGACGGAATTTACACACTCATCATTTATCACCTCATCAACTCACTCCAATTAACAACAAAAATCATAACATGCAGCAACAGGACCAGCACCCACATGGCCTTGCCTACTTAAAAGAGCTGATATGGCATTCCAATCAGAACGTGAATGGTGTGAAGCGATCAGTTAGTGAGGCCGCTCTTCAGAATAAGTATGGAAAAGTACAAGAAGTAGTGGGCAAAGGAGCTGGAGGTGTGGTGAAGCTGGCGCATAAGAGTGAGGGCGCAATAGAAAAGCTGTTTGCGGTAAAGGTAATGATACAATCAGTGTCAAACTCTGTTCCACTTCTGCTCACTGTTACATATTTGTAGGAATTCCGTAAACGCGCTAAAAACGAATCGGAGAAGGATTACGTAAAGCGACTTGTGAATGAATACTGTATATCTTCGTCTCTTCATCATCCTCATATTGTTGAAACGATCGACTTGTTGCAAGACGATCAGCGCCACTGGGTCGAGGTGCGTAGTATTTTCTTTCGCTGCCATCGTTCATTATGTATTAATTTTTCACATAGGTCATGGAATATTGCCAAGGTGGTGATCTATACAGTGTCATCCACGACCATGGTCCACTGAATCTCTCGGAGGCCAATTGTTTATGGAAGCAATTGATTTATGGTGTTGCATACTTGCATTCTATGGGGGTTGCGCATAAAGATTTAAAGCCAGGTAGAGTTCCAAAAATTATTCGATTCGAATTGACAGAAATCTAACATTTGCTACTCAGAAAATCTCGTTTTAGACAGTTCAGGTTGTTTGAAAATCACTGATTTTGGATCGTCAGAAGTTGTAAAGACAGCGTTTGAGAGAGTGAGTTCTTTCTGGATATTGGACTTCATAAACATCTAATTCTAAACACCCAATTCTCATGCTTTTGTCGATTATTAACGAGTAGGAAGCTCACAAATCTCGCGGAGTCTGCGGTAGTACCCCTTACATCGCACCCGAAGAATGGAGAAATGTAGAATTTGATGCAAGGAAAGCGGACATTTGGTCTTGCGGTTTGTTATGATTTATTGCTTTTCATGATCGACGGACTTGTCTCATTCTTCTCCATCGATAGGCATTATCTATTTTGTCATGATTTACAGCCGTATCCCTTGGCGCATTGCCACAGCCCAAGATGCGAATTACCGATACTTCTTGTCCCATCGCAGAGGTAAATTCTCACCAATTGACAAATTGAAGAAAGAAATGAGTCAATTGCTAAATGCAATTTTGGAACCTGATGAAAATAAGGTATTTTTTGCGTATTATTCTTTTATTGTTGCGACTTCCCATTTGAGTAATGTTGGAATTGTTTTGAAATAGCGTATTTTCATATCCGATATTCTTGAGAATTCGTACTTCAAATCGCTTCAAACATGTCACTCCTGTGATCAGCATGATTCATTCGCAGAGTTTGCTGGCTCTTCGTCGTCTTTGAGGTCTTCTTCCCCGCTAGACTCATCTACGATAATTTCATCTACATATTCTGACGACTACGAAAGCAATCAGGGAGGAAATTATAAGACTATCGAAACAGCGAAAAAATATAACAGTATAACAAAGTTTGCAAATGAAGCAAAGAAGAAATTGGGACAAAGAGGGGTTGGGAAAGTGTGAGATGTCATTTTAATAACGAATGAATTTCGAGTACAAACTTTTCATTTGGATGTGTTCTCGTAGACGATGACATATTGATTGGATACCATTTTGTGTATGATGTTTCGTATGGGCGTTCTAAGGCGTTTAAAGTGTTGTAGTTATAATAAATTGACTTTTGTTTGACAATTTTTATTTTTGTGCTTAAATTTCTTAAGACCCGAAATAGAGGAGAATATTGTGCGACAATTACCCCTAATGATTTCAGAGGTATTGAATAAAAATTTAGGTCCGTAAATCGACAAAGCCATTTAAAGAAATGTAAATTTATTTGACTGCAGTGCTTGTTCTAAGACCTACAGTATCGCGTGACATATCGTTCTCTACTTTTTGAATACGTTCAGCCTCCAATCAAAGCCCTAGTGGAAGCAGTGACGAGCATGTTCTGACTTCCCTCTTTTTTGCTTTTACGCATCTCGTTTAGTCCAGCCCGAACTTTCCGTTGAATTTCGTAAACAGAAGTACCAATCACAGCCGCTATAAACGCGAGCACAAGAAATAGCATGAAAAGCATAAGCACCAGTTCACTATTTCTTTGTAACTTATCGACATGGAATGGCAACGCGAGACCTAAAATTGACATTGATGCCATAGTGGAGGCGACCTCGAAATGGTTGAGAAGCGGATATTTATAGGGTTGATATTTAAGGTGGAGAACAAGCGACAGCAGCAACACAGTCTGGCTGAGAATGACTTGCAACCCTGGAAGCCTTTGGTATGAAATTTCAATGCAAATGTTAGTATTTTAATAGGCCAAAGATGTCACCGAACTTTAAAATACAGACCTGGTAAAATACATGCTGGTAGATATCAACGCAAGCTTTTGGAACAGCTGAATTAAGATAAAGTGCTGGTTTTCATCCTTGTAAATGTGGTCGAAATCCATGATCTTTGAAACAATCGCTCTCCTCTTCTCCCACCGTGAGGCATCATATTTCTTCTGATACATGACGAATAACATGATTGAAAAGTAAAGCGGAATTCCGATAACGTAAATAGCAATGCCGCTGAGAGCATACGGCAAGTCGCGGTACCATTCTTCGCTGTAACACCTGACTGAATAATCTGCATCCAAATACATTAGGCCATCTTCTTCTAATGTGCAGTCAAGTATACTACTCGGAAAATGGAAATTATGAGTCAGAGTCGGCAAAATTATCAGCACGAATGCAAACCTTAATGCCTTCGTACTGACTGTTGCAAATACGATCGATAGAATTGAATTAAAAATGCGGAGTGACGTTAGAAATAAGCTTGTCTGTTGGGGTTCGTGATTGTACAATTTTGGGCGAGACTTCTTGCATCTGGCGCGTATCTTTTTGTTGATGCTAACGATCACACCAAACAAGATAACAAGCACTAACAAAGCTAATGGAATGGCGAGTGTGAACCGCATTTTTGTGCCGTAATCCAATCGCTGATTTATCACACATTCAGGACTCGTCAACTCGATATTAAAATTAATGAAGGATAGAGAGTTCAATATGTTCATAAATTCTGGCGGCCTACAGAGCAAAGAAGTTAACAAACTTGTTTCAGAAGCATGATTGCCGCTGATAGTCATCAATTTACCAATTCAGCTGCAACTCCCGTATGATGAGAATATATTGGATAAAGTTAATCAAAATGTTGACCAATCCATAACTGAACGAATACGAAACGTTAACTATCACTTTTCGATGCTCGAAAAATATCTATAACGGTTACTCACTGTAAGCCTCTTCCAATAACCCTCAAAAAACCGATCATCGCGAGAGATCCAAAAAGGACGGACAGTACGATTAAAACAAGCTGCCATGAAGTTTCCTCTCGGCATAACACACAGCGGTTGTTTAAGCGATAATAATTTGCCGCACATGATCCGCAACCTAGAGAGAAGTTAATCCAATCGTTCGCTCAACGATCGATGTCACCAAAATATTACGTACGGTTGCCCGTATATCCAGCGGCACATTGGTTAATTCCACCCGGGCAAGATTCGGGTGGAAAGCATGGAAGGAATGTCGAACTGTTCTCGCTTTGCCAGTAGCCAAACCGTGGTCTGGGAGCAATACTGCCGTCTTGACTGTTGGTTTCAAAGTAATTGTTTATAAAATGCATATAAGAGCTAGGACATAATTGTGGAATTTACCTGCATTCAGCTCCTATATCGTTCAAGAATTTGATAGAGGTTCAAGGAATGTTGTCAGTCAGGTCAACACAACCAAATGTTGTTAGAGAATAGAAATTTTACCCTCTAGACACGGAGCACAAATTGGACCCTTGCTAAAAATATTGCTGTATCTCCCTATCATGCAAATATGAAGGATAGGGGTCAGTGTTTTACGAAAAAAATTGCATCTGTAAGAAAATTATCTACATACCTGGTGGACAAGTTAATCTAAACACGAATGTACATATATCTGAAACTGCCCCACCATTGTCGAATGCATAAATAGAGAAATTGCCAAAAGGAAACATGCTGCCGCTAAAATTCGGATAGAACATAATTGTTTGAGATCGGAAAATGCTACCAGCTACCAGCGGTACAGAATCATTGAGATAACCTCTTGAGGGGGCTGTCACCAAAACAAATTGCAGCGAGGAATCATCGACATCTGCTGCATCCAGCTTAATCTGGTAGGAAGGATCTATACCCAAGAGCACTTCAGGAGATAAGACTACCTCTTCAGGACAGTGAAGGATAGGTGGATCATTTACAGGGAGGACCGAGAATTCAATTCTTTGCAAGCGTGTCACAGTGCCGTCTGTGTAAGAGACAGTGAATTTTTGATCGCTTTGATTAAAACTACTATAAAAATCTGGAGTCGGAACAAAAAATATTTTGTACGGTGGTCCTGGGATTACGGAATCCTCGCCTATAACCAACAGACTTCGTGTCTCTGTCTGATTTTCGGTTCTCAGTAGCGTTCCATTGATATGGATATCTCTGATTTTAACCACTACAGTGTCAAGTGGATCTATATCGCTAATATTTAGGTATATGAGTGATTCTTGGTCTTCGTACGCAGTTATATTTTCGATTGATGTTAATTCAAACGTCGGAAGATCTAGTCGTAAAAATAATCAATTAGCCATCGTTAGTTCAATTTCGATGAAAATAGGATAGCATAAAAACCATTGACAGGCCGCACTACAAATGTTATGGTGCCGTTAATCACACTGTCTAATAAACCATCACTGGCTTTAAAATTAAATGACGCATATGGATCGCCGAAGTCATTATCAATCGGTCGAAACAGTAACGTCGAATTGACCTGCGCCAGATCGTAGGGAGTAGTAGTGATTTGATCCCATGGTGTAGTAACATCGCCAGCATTTTGAATATACAACACTCCCCGTGTTGGAAGCGATAGAATAGAAAACATCATCATATTTTGCCCTGAAGATTGGTTGTCTGGATCAGTGGCAGTCAAGGTAAATGTAGTATTCGTGTCCTCCTCAAGAGATACGAGGGTCGATTGGGGTGCAGGAGGATCCGGTAATGGAATAATCGTAATTTGAATGCTTTGTATTATCGATTCTAGATGATGCCAACGCAAATTGATTAAATGGTTGACCTATTATTTCAGCATATTGTTCAAAATAAGCTACCTGCTCCTAGGCCATCTCTGGCCTTGAATAAAAAAGAATCGGTTCCGTAAAAGTCGGGCTTTGGAACGTAAATCAATCGATCCATCGCATTTGTTACCAGAATTGCTTGTTCAAGCGTGGCATTAATTAATATCCCTCTATTATCATTAAGAGTAGCTTGATATAGAAGCCCGTTTTCAGGTACAGAAACAATGAATAAGTCCAACATAGAGTTCTCGTCAGGGTCCAAAGCTTTGAGCTCAATGATTAGGAATTGGTCTTCATAAGTTACGAGTGAAGACGCTAGAGCAAGAGGGGGGTTGTTTTGATTGAATGTATGAAATCTAGTGTTATCAGTCATAATGCTGGATTGATTTCCGATTGTGACTGACACGTTGAAAGTAGACATGGGAAGAAGAGGCGTATTGCAAGCGAAGGTACTGCAAACCATTCAATGCTTTCGTCAGACAAGCAAAAATTAATCGGTCTCAAGTAATAGCATACCATTGCAATTCTTCATGTGATATTCCAGTAATGAGACAAGTAGAAGATTGAAGAGTATTCAAGTCGGTAAAGGACACCACAGCCCGGCTGATTAAGTTACCAAAATTGGTTCCCACCAGGGTAACAGTCTAAAAAGCGAGTCTAAGTCACATACCGCCCGCAACTTACAATCTTGATATTGACTAACTTACCGGTGTTTGGGAGAGGGAATATTGTGGATACACCGCCGCAACTCTTGGTGGAAAGTATGAATATACTAATGAGCCTGTGCTATTCTGGCCTGCGACGTTAACTAATACAATGTTGTTGGCCCCGCTTCTGGCAGGAACAACGCATGTAGCATCGGTATCATTAAAAAATGTTACTTGTTCACATTGTCGGTCGCCGATTTGAATGGAGGAATAGTTAAACACGCATGGAGATTCATTGCAAGGACCGAAATTTTTGCCGCTATAAGGGGTTCGGCAATCAGGCGACAATAATCATCATTATCATCGGAAGACAATACGTACCGTATTTTCAAGAGATTTCGTCCATTGGTTTGTCCACTGGTGGGTGTTACGTCGTAGAGCGATGGGGGTTCATAAGAAATCTTGATCGCCTCAGTTGTATTTGATTGTGGCCCGACCGAAACCGTCACCTGGATATCACGACCCACACCTAATCATACTCGTTTAAACGAATTGATCAAAAAACATCATGAAGTCAAATTGTACAAACCTGGAGGCACTGAGCATTGGACTGCGGTTTGGTTCAGTCGAATGACGTCAGAGCACGGTTGGAACTCATATCCTAGGGTCACAACAACAGGATCCACCCCTGGAGAACCGAGATAATCAACAAGCAATGTAATGTTGAAGCCGGCTAGCATAAATAAATGGGGATTTAACATTACAGCATAACCGATACTCATTTGAGGGCCACTTACTGGTTGGTCCAACCCGAGGCTGAATATCTTTAAGGACTGGAACATACACTAATTGGGCCTTCTTTGTCGTTATACCTTCGATATCAGGATACTCAAATCGAACAATAAGGTCATAAGGTCCTTAATAGTATTTGAAAGATCAGCTTTGTTATTAACTCCTCGTTTGTGTAGTCGTCCAGTTGGTGAAGAAAGGCTAAGTATACAAACCTCCAAATCCGGGTGGTATTCTCGCATTCAGAGACGATCCGTTCCATTGCACGTTGGAACATGGAATACCATGGAAGGTAACGTTGGGAATGCTATATAATCCACCAGGGAGAAATGAGAAGTTGATTTGAACAATTTCGTTCTCGAATGCTCTACCAGGCCCTTTAGATGTCAGGATATCAATATTAATGTATGCGTAGTATATAATGAACCATTCTCTTGGGTTTGTCGTTGACCACGGATTAGTAAAATCCCCATCAGTTGTGCCGATTAAGATAATATCTTTTCCTTTGGCAAATATCCGTGTGGCGTTATCTTGCTTTACTGTTGTAATGACGAACCGAGATTGTAACGTCAAATTGGAATTGTATTCTGCTAGTATTATTTCGGTCTGTCCCAACCCGGTACTCGTACTATTAGATGTAACTGCAAGATTGATATGATTCGATGTCGATATGGCCAGGTCATAATTTGAATTATTGTAGGGAAAACTGAAGGATACTGGCAAAACCGATGAAAGAGTATTATTATAACTTGAGTTAAATTTTTGAAGAACAAATTGATCGAGATATGCATTCGGATGAGCAAAAAATATACTGTCTCCAAGTTCATTTATGCCGAAAGCTGGCTGAAAATTTAAGGAGTCTAATGCTGAGCCCACTGAATATGTTTGAAGCAACCCGGTATTTGATAATTGATATACCCGGATCCTTTTAGATGCGGTCCAGATGCAAACAAGACTTGCATTTTGACGGCAACCGAACTCGACATGTAGGGCCTGCTCATCCGTTCTGGAAGCATGGAAAGCATGGTCCATATTGCTGCTCTTCATATTGGCAATGAAGAAGCCTTTATTCGGAGCGGATGCAGTTGGATTATTGTAGTGAACCACATAATTTGCCTGAGGGTCCGAGTAGAGTGAGAGCCGCCTTAAATATTTTTACCATTTACAAACACAATTATGATTTATGAATCGATAATGTCAATATATTAAATTAGAATATCAGCAATCCAAAAGATAATTATGTTACTCACGGATTCTTGTATGGATTTTGAAAATATGGTTTTCCGTAAATGGGCCAATCATACAAAGTGCTACCTTGGACACCTGTATAAGGGACCTTGAATCTGTATACGTCCATCCTTGAGTTGGTTGAACTGTATGTACTGTTTTTAGATAAACAAAAATTGAGAAAGAAAACATAATGTTTTATTATCAAACTGTTTGCAAACAGTAGTTATCCCGAAGAGAAGATTGAATGGAGCCAAAGCATAAATTGGGTGACTTACGCCAAGTATACTCTATCATCGTATTTGTTATAGTGTAATGCGACTGCTTTATCGGACCTACATAAGGTTGTGTAAGAAACGATGAATAATGACTCTCAAGAATGTCGATATCCTTCACGTTTCCACTCACCTCCAAACAGCCCAGTCATTGCAGCATATACCACTACCGAGACTAGAGAGGTCATAATTTCCAAGCGTTCCCAATTCTCCCGTCGCGGATGCAACCGTGAAAACGAAGAGACGAAATTGTTGGTCAAGCGCAAAAATATGTGACGAGTTGGAAATTACGTCAATTATAGGTTCTGAATGCGGAAAGTGTGTTTCGTACTTAGAGTGCCATGGGGGAATGGGGGTAGACACTACGCTGTTGATTCGAACGGTACAAAACGACAGTAACACAACCAGGCCGATGATTGGAACGAAGGTAAATTTGACAAGGGCCGACATTGTTCGGCTTACTTTCTTGAATGTATTAAGTGATGTATGGAATGAGAGAACTAATTCTTAAGCTTGCAATTTCTGGTTGAAATCAGGCTTTTTGCATCCCACAGAGATTTGCTCAGGTTGTCATTTGCTCCCTATCTAGTCCCTATCTGCTCAAAGGAAAATGCGATTGACGAGGATTGACGACAAGGTTCTGAAATCATATGAGATCCTTGACACCAATCACTGATTTCGAATTAGATACAGCAACTGAAGTATAATACTCAAGTCTTCGAATGCTTGCATAATTAACGACGCATCAGGGCCGTGGCATAATACCATAAATATCGTAAATACCCCACTTAAAATGACGAATCACTGAAAAGCGGATTTCCATGAAGCAAATGATTGACTTGCAGAGAAATAGAATTAAACTTAAATTTGCTCAATTGGGCACTGGGCAGTGGGATGGGAGAACACAGGAGAACACTGGAAGAACGTCCCCCAAGAGGGAGGCTAGGGCCTAGGAGGCTAGGACCTATTAGGGGCATGGGCGTCGCCGTGTCACAACTCACAGTGCCATTTCTAGTGAAAGTGTGACCCATGGTTGAAAATATGAATTGTTTAGTAAGTCTAGAATCTAAATCAACTGTATGCATCTCTGATGACTGATCACCGATATTACACAGTTTTTGGTCGTAGCAATTTAACATTAAGCCATTGCATGGGAATTTTATATTCGATGCATATGGTGACACACAATACACATCTCTGCTGGTAGCATGCTTTCAATTTATTCCAAGATAAATAAGATATTATGTGGAACGTACTTGTGTGCTGGTGATTATCAGTGTGACTTCCGTATCACCCTTGCAGTATTGCTTCAAAATTGAAACGGCCTATGCCAGTAGAAAAGGGGGGTGACTACAAGTTATCATTCAATAGGCATTCTAAAGCAAGCGTAAAAATCTATTGACAATATTTCAGTATTTACAAGATATCTAAGGTATTCTGGATGCGCAAACATCATTAAAGAGTGCGCAACAAAAATTAGGCTAATATAAGATAAAAATGGTCTATCTGATTATATAGATGTAATTCAAGAAAATAGCCAAAAAGGCTGATCATTTGGAGTTCAATCGGATATAAAAACAGAGAAATTCTATGTATGTACAAAAATCTTAAACTTTTTTGAAATCCTCACAATTCATCATCGGATACATGCATCATTTCGGAAGTTTGATTTGCATTTCTCCTTCGATCATTCGACGTCGTAACTCTGCTGAACCCTTCGACCGCATCATCTCGATGTTGGGTGTCAGCAGTTGTTGGGTTCAGATGAGTGTTTGAAGTTTTCATTAATGAACCAAACATGTCACCCCACATGACTATTTTCGCCCTCTCGTTCTTGGGTAACCCAGTCAACTCTTTTTGAAGTCGTTCCTCGTGGTTGGTTAACATTGCGTTTTCTTGTTCCTTGAATAACGTTTTTTTGTACGGGGAATGAGAGTGCGGGTTACCTGAGTAAGATTGCCAATCATTGCTATTGGAGTGACGGGAGGGTGAAGCGGAGAAGTTGGATGACGTCCGCACTGTGTCTTCGAATTCTTTGGGTAGTCGACGTAGGGAAGGGATAGTGTAGAGTGTGGAGAGGAGGGCAGAGTGGGTTTGCTGGAGATAATATAATGCTGTATTCGGTGAAGTAAATCCAGAGATGGTAGAGGCATGCAAAGGATGAGAAGAAGAAGACGCTGAAAAAGAAGAGAAAGTTGACCGATAAGGGTTATTGAGGATGACTGTTGGTGTACTGCCTACGATTTTCGTAATGTCTTGTGGCAAACCTAACGGTGACACTGAATCCAACGTTCCAGGAAGCAGAGTAGAACGACAAGAGGCGGAAGATACGTAGGAATGGTATGACGGATGCAAAGCTACCAAAGCTGCTTCAAACTGGGAATATTTGTCAACAATTTTAGCCCATGTGTGAGCGTCTATCCAAGCCGTTACTGCCTTTTCCCTATTTCCCTCAATGTCATTATTTCCGGTCCGCACGGAATCACCCTTTTCAATCGGGAAGTCAGCTCGCGGAACTACCCTTTTCAGTCTTCGAATCTTAACTTCAATGACCACCTTCACATCTGTGACAAAACGAGCCGTATCGATTCCGCCGGTTAGTTCTTTCACAAATTCTATTTGATATTCGTACAAATTGAAGCAAGATTCACAGATGGTGGGCTTTGGTTTCACTGAAGTTGAGGTTTTAGAGGGAGAGAAAAAGTTGGGCGAAGAGGGTACGAGCGGGAGGGACGAAGGGAAAAAGGGATGAGTCGTTGACGAAGGGTTATAGTGACACATAGAGCAGTATTTCTTTGAAATCTGTGATTTGTAGAATGTTTGACGGAGGAGGTCTGTTGTTGTTGGTGCTGCTGCAGTTTGAACAGATGTTTCGTTACTCTGGTTTGAAATCAACTCTGAACTGTTACATTGATTTGGATCGTGGTTATTGCTTGAAGACTGAATCGGCGAAGAAAACGGATTATGATCCATCGGTTTGATAGATGCAGATGCGATAGGAGCATACGATGAAGCTGCTGTAGAACTGAATGGTGAATTTGGTAAAGATGAAGAGGATTTCAAGATATCCCGTGGTGCATTTTCGGGCATTGTAAAGGCAACTTTCGGTGCTTTCGATTCTTTCCCTGTGAATTGAGATCCATCAATATCCCCAAACAATCGCCTCCTGCAACTTCGAACGCTTTTGGAAGGGGTATCAGTCAATTCGGTTGTAATTTCTGTATGACTTTTACGGGAAGATGACCGAGGGGTAATTTTAGTTGCATTTCCAGGAGTTTTGGAGGATTTAGACGACCGACGGAGTTCCAATGCTCCTGCATAAGGCGAAGTTCGGCATCTCTTGATTTTTCTTTCGTCGTCTTCGTAAACATCGTGGCTTTGGCTGCCAGGACTTTGAAAGAGTTTAGTCTTTCTATTGGATTTTGGTGTAACGGATCCAGGTCCACACATGGATTTCCTTTTCCTCGGAGTTCTGTTCTTTCGGGGTGTACATAACTTAATCTGTTTTTTCTTGATGAAACTCTCAATATGATTGTTACATAGGTGGTACAAGAGGGAGCAGGTTCTGGAGAGGTTGAACAATGATTTTGGGTCAAGATAAGGGAGAATAGACGAGATGAGGATTTCGGTAGGTAGAGTATTGAGGGACGGTATTAGATGGCTGTTTTGAAGGGAGGAAAATGAGGAATCGGACGACATTGCGGAAACACACGGCAGGACAGCGAATGAAGGTGGGTGCTGAGATGCAAAGCGGATATGGTGTAGATTTGTCTAATGCCTTCTGAAAGCGAGTTAGACAGATGCAGATAGCATATTTTCAGAGTTGATACAGCAGATGCGATGATACTCACTTTGCAGAGTGTATTTCAGATTTCAATTTTCGACCGCATACAGCGCATACAGACTGGTCCAAAATGACGCCCAAAATTGTCTTGCTTGTTTCACTTCTCTACGCGTCTGTGCGCGCTCCACTCGGTCTGCGACTCTGCGTGCTTTCGCGTTTCTTAATCTTCACCGACTCACTTGATCGTTAGATGTCAACCCTCACCAATTCTTTTGGCCAGCAGATCCTGTAGTACATCCAATAACTAACTACTTGTCATAGTTTAAAATAATCAGTATCCAGGAATAAAGCCGCGGATCCAATTTCGAATGAAAACAAATGTACTATCTATATTGTATCCTTCTTCCGTATATTTTGATTACAACCCTGATTCCTGTAACATCCACTCACTAATATTTTGGAAGTCTAAATCCCCTCGACACCGTTGCCTTCTTTGAATCATCTCCTGCGAAGAAATGTTTTGTCGTCGTTATTTATCTATAGAGGTATTTATTTGCTAGTAGTATTCCACTATAATCGCACAGGGAGGAGCGCAATAAAAACAATCTTGATGGTATGTATTGATAAAACATATTTACAAAATCATGACAAACAGCAGAAATTAAACCTTTCACCACATAATGGGAGTACAAACTTAATCAGATATATCCAAAAACTACTATAGCTACACACATCAACATTTTAGCAGCCTGGACCTTCCTGACTTTCCCTACCCCTTCCTCGGGGCTCGACATTGGTGGTTCGCCTATATAGTGTCATATTCTTCGGAATTTCTGGGCTCTCGCCTCTCAGTCCAGGTAGAAATTGAGGATATTCCAGGCTGTTTAAGAAACTTAGGCCCGCTGAGATCAATATGTTTATTACTGGTTCCTGGCCGAACAGGGGAAAAAAAAAATCCCTCGGATTCTACAAATTTGTGAACTGTTGTGAGGTTGATTGACGAATTCAATCCTACACCCGCATGAGAGTGCTGCTGACTCCAATTATGTTGTCATTTAGTATTTACACTATAGTAGCTACTACCAACATCCAACTTGCTAGGGTTTATGCACGCGTCAAGTTGACGAACAAGAGAAGTATCTGTATATAATTCTATTCGGTATAAGGGTTTTGATCGTAGAGGGAGTCTGTCGTAGAATAATCTAAAAGGCGGTATTATTTGAAAAGGAAAAAGTTATGTAATCTGTCGCCGGTCGCGTGAATGAGTGAGTGACTCAGCGAGAGAGGTCATTGAGTAATGTTATACATAAATGATATTGTTCAAGTTCACTTCATTCTTAAGTGTTTTTTTGTACACTAACAACGACCACGTTACGGGGATATATCAACAATACAGTTCTTTTTTCTTTTATAATCTAATTGTATCAAAACATCCAATTAAAATTTCTGACGTTACTCATAATCGTCATCGCTGCTACTGAAATCACTGCGATCACTTTTCTCCAACAATGTTTCTAACTGATCCACATCGAATTTTTCGAATCCCTTCAACAAAACATGATAAACTTTCCAAACCTCTACTAAATTCATTCTACCAGTATTGACACTTTTTCCGTACGTTTCGATTAATATCCTGTTACACTCACCCGCGAATAACCTGTGCCAAGGTTCCAGTTCCCTTCGACACCGAACCCTCAAATTAGATAACTCTCTTGTAATAGATTTTTTGTCGTCTTTGGTGAGGGGGATTAACATTTCGTTGCCACCGTGTCGTTCGGGGAAATGGTAAATGTCGAAGGGGGTACAGCCGGTGGGGAGTGGTGATTTGGGTTGACGTTTGAGGTATCGGTTGTTGGCCATTTCGAGGGCTGCGTCGAGACGGGATTGAAGGTAGGGTAAGAATACGAAGAGGAAGGTTTGGCTATGAATGGAAATTTGAATTAAAAAAAGTGAAAAGTGAGACCAGATGGAGAGAAAGTATCGCGACGTAATAATAAAGGAAACGAGGAAATGAGTGGTTACCGTTCCAAATCATCGTTTGGATTATAATCTCTTATCACCTCCACATGACTTTTAATATTATCGTATACACCATTCAAATCATTTTCTAACCTCCTCCACCAGTTATACCCTACCGCCGGGTTACGGATTGAACCGACATAAACGTGACTCTCGAATTCACCGCACGAATCATTATCGTCATCGGCATCGTTATTGTCCCGTCTTTTGGTTAAATTGTCGAATAATTTTCGTTGCCATTTCGCGGCAGATTCATTCTGATCTCCGCAGTTACTCATCGTGATTTGTGGGATACCTGTGAATTCAGAATTGTGATCACCCAAACCGATAATTCATAAATTAATAATTCATTCAACTCCAAATTTCTAAGTCCAAAAAATTAATTTTAGAAAATGATGGGGTACCTTTTAATTTTATCACCGTCTCCAAATAATAAGTCGCAATCAGATCAGGACTGTCATTCGTGACTCCGACGTTCAACCAATGCAGATATTTTGAATATAAATCCATTCCGCCATGAATGGCTAGTAATAGTAAGGTAAATCGAACCCAAAAACATATAAGAAATACTTGTTAGTACGGTGAAAAAAACCACAGGAGGAGGTGAAGTAAAGTTTGAATGTTGTAGAAGTTGTTTTATATTTGATTTTACCTATCCCGTATCGAAGAAACTTGTCGCACCCGTCAAAACAAAGGATATCGTTCGGACCCAAGGGTACCAACGGGCGGTCTTGGTTCTCCATTTTTCGTACTTTTTCTATTTCTATCTCTTTTTGAAGTAAATCCAACCGATCAAAAACAATGGAAAGGAAACCCCTTTTTGGGGATTTTTCCGAAAACGAGTGTAGACGAGTGAGGTGGTGGAAAGTAGAGGATTTTTGAAGGTGAGACTTGAGGATCGGTGGGATTGGGATAGACTGGGATGTTGTTTTTTCGGGGGCCTTGGTAGGCTACTAGGCTTTCCGCCTTGGTTCACACTTTCATGACTTTGAAAGGTCTTGGCGAAAAAAATCTGAAAACTGGGAAATGAAATTTTTTTACGCGTTTTCTATTCGGACTATATATATATAGTAGGTTTTGTTTAGATCTTTATTACATTATTTTGTTTAGCTGGATTGAATAGTTTCTGAATAGCTTGTACAGGTATGCATGGGTTGTCGACTTATCAGTCGTGGTTTGGATTGACAGTGAGAATGAATGAAACTGGTTTGGACTTTGGAGAACTAGCGGTTCGTGGAGCAAGATTACAAGTACATCTATTC
This sequence comes from Paraphysoderma sedebokerense, assembly GCA_025602915.1. Classification (NCBI taxonomy): domain Eukaryota; kingdom Fungi; phylum Blastocladiomycota; class Physodermatomycetes; order Physodermatales; family Physodermataceae; genus Paraphysoderma; species Paraphysoderma sedebokerense. Next base: position 72,591 of record JAHLJZ010000097.1, read on the forward strand.
TGTATAGTCTGTGTTTGCTATACCTATTATACTCAATTTTTGAGTTTACATCCACGAACCGTGGGATGATCAGTGGTGGTTTGTGAGTGCGGATATGAGGGGTTTCGCTGGGTGTCACGTGGAAGACGGTTGCCGGAGTGTCGATCCGATCGATCCCAGTGGTGCAGCTGAGTGTGGATGACAATTTGAGGATTTGACATTTGCAGGGAGTAATCAGTAAAGGAGGTGAGTGGATGCATTCCTTGGATAAGTCGATGCGTTTGTGACACTCGCTGACTGGATTATCCCAAAGGAGTTGAACAGTTATTCACTCAATTTTCTCTATTTTCATACCCATCTGCCCGCTCCAATCTCCATGTCTGTCGCTATCGTCACAGGTGGTGGACGTGGACTCGGTTCCGCCCTCGTTTCCACACTTTTACAAAAAACCTCACTCAATGTCATCGCCACGGCTCGATCTCCCGACACCGCAACCACCCATTTAAATTCCTACTTACGAACACAAAAGGTTTCTCCCCAATCCATCCAATCCCGACTTACCGTTCTTCCCTTGGATTTGTCGTCTCCGGGGAGTATCGTTGATGTATCCAAGGAAATCAGAAAACGGTATGGAGAAGGAAGCGTGAAACTGTTGGTGAATAATTCTGGGATGTTGGAACCAGAGAAAACGGTCAAAGGGTTGAGTTATGATCGGTTTTTGGAAACGGTTAAAGTGAATACGATTGGTCCCATCATGTTGGTTGGGGAATTGGTGAGAGAGAATTTGTTGAATGTTAAGAAAGGAAGTGGGGGTGGACAAGGTGGTGCTGGTGGGTGGAAAGACGATGTTGCGGCTGTGATTGCGAATATCTCTGCCAGAACGGGGAGTATCGGTGATAACCGATTGGGTAAATTTGGCTAGTTTTTTCTTCAGATCTTTGCTGGCTTTTCTGTTTGGAATTTGGTTCTGTTTTGTTTTATTGAATTTATGTTTCCCTGTGTATTTTGTGGCTCATTTTCTATTTCCATCATCTGTGGGTTCAACAATCAAACATAGGAGGCTGGTACTCGTACCGATGCTCGAAAGCAGGTTTGAATCAAGGGACCAAGACACTTGGATTAGAGTTGGGGAGGAAGGGGATTGTGGTGGTCAGTTTACATCCTGGAACTGTGAAAACAGAGATGAGTGCCCCCTTTCAGGGCAACGTTCCCCCCGGTAAATTATTTGAAAAAGAGAAATCGGCAGGGTATGTATAACTATTGTGTATTGTGTTTTTAGGTATTGAGAATGGAATGGCGGTGGAATTTCTTTTTTCTTTCGCCTGGGCTGGAGTTTGAGTTTCCACGCCGTTATCTTTTTGTGTTTTTTACATGACAATAGGCAAGTGATGGCAAAATAGATGGCGACTGACACTGCAGCATTTTGCGGTATTTTTTTTCATTTTTCTTCATCTGGCCTGATCTGGCTCAATGATTTTAATTTAGGCACTTGTATGATGTGATATTGGGGCTAGGGGAGAAGGACAATGGCAAGTTTTACGATTACGCGGGCAAGGAGGTTGTGTGGTGATGTGTTTGAAGGAGGGATGTGTGGAGCAGTAGGTTGAGAGTGTGTTGGTTGAGAGTGTAATCAATGGAGAGTGCGAATGAATACATACATATAGAGTATACGTGGGAGTCTGACTTGTCAGCAGTGCAAGAGTCAGTGGAGAAGGTAGATTGTGTCCCTGGGAGTGATGGAAAGTGGGAGATGGACAGCGTGAGAGTGTGACGCGAAGGGAACGAGCAGAGCGCAGACTGCAGAGGGAGTTTGCCGTTTGTTGATTGAGTTTTGCTTGTTGGCTGCTTGGTGTTTGGCGTCACTTTGTGTTTGCCGGTTGATTCATCAGTTGTGTGTTGCTTGCTGCCGGTTGCCTTTGCTTGGGTTGCATTCTGCCTACCACTGCTACTTGCTACACACTACATCCACTGCATACTACATCCACTGCCACCACTACTACCACCACCACCACTACATCCACACTGCCTACCACCTCCCTAGATGGCGTCGCAGTACCCGCCTCCGCACCCACACAGACCCCCTCCCCCCTCTGGCCCTCCTCCTCCAAACCAACCCCCTCCCCCCCTCACCCCCTCCGCCGCTCAAATCCCCCAATCCATCCCCCCTCCCGGTCAAGGGCCCCCTCCCCCGCACTCGCTCACTCCACACCCCCATCTCACCTCAAGACTCGCAGAGCTCCTCGATGCAGTCAAACAAGAAGTCGAAAATATACTCAACGACGCTCACGGTCAGAAACTACAGAGAGACGATTTGGAAATAAAGAGTACATTGTCCTTTTTCTCTACTTCTTCCTCCTTTACTGCAATGTTTGAGCTCCCGGGCGAAAACTGAAATTATGAATGCTGCTCCGCTCCCTCCCCATCATCATCCATCAACACGCTCCCTACGTCCATCCACCCTCTTGATTACACTTTGTTTGATTCGAGATTCGGATGCGGAGGACCACGATGATGCAGCAGCAATGACTCCAAGCACCACCCTGTTCGGTTCTCGGCGGCAGTTTGTGTACACATGATTTTTGAAAACTAACAATGAATTTATGTGTTATCTTGTTTTTGTTGACTATTTCATTTGTGTTGACATCATTTCGTTCCTCCCTCTCGGAATCCAACGTAATGTTATATCCAATTCTTGACATCCCACCTGACCCTCAGTTCAACAACAAATCGCCGAAATGAACGACATGCAGCAACACGTATACGACTTGCAGAGAACTCATATGAGGATAAAAGCCAGGTAACCGTGTGAACGATAAATACCTTGAAACTGATCCCCGGGAGGAATACTTTGGAGACTGACTTGAATGCCACTTCTCTTTTCTTTGTTGTCCGTGTCCCCATGTTCGCTTGTGACCTCTCCTACTCAGTTACGATGACGAAATCCGTGCCTTACAGTCAGAGTTAAGCCGTTACCGGTCGTCAAACCCGAACGCACCCCCTCCACAAACTCCCACCAGCGCACATCCGCCTCCACCTTCTTTGCCAGCTCCTAATATGAGTCAATCCATGTTTGCAAACTCTAATTTGCCGCAAGGTAGCCTTTGTTTTCCTATCAAGTTTAAATTTTGACCTAGAAAAAGTTGGATGACAATTCCTCTATTTGCTATTGAAAAGGTTCAATGATGGGAGGTCCACCAAAGCGAGGGAGACCGGAGGATGCGATGAATCCGTACGCTGGCGGACAACCTCAAGGGAGGCCGGGTCCAAATTCGATGCCTCCAAATGGACCTCCACCTCCTCATTCTCAGCACCAACGTCCTCCTCCATCTTCCATGTCCCATCCTCATCCCCCTCCATACGGACATCCGTCTCAACATGCACAACAGCAGCAGCATCCACACCAGCGATATCCCAACCAAGGACCCGTTCCATCGGGACCAGGCCATCAGCAAATGCCTCCTCAACAGTCTCGAATGGGTCCTGGCGGTCCCCCTCCCGGTCCGGGAGGTCCACCACCACATCATATGCAACCCTCTACCCCCATGAGTCAAAATCCAACTCAATCAGTATCGTACCAATCCGGAAACGGCGCGGTATCTCAACCGATTGAAGTGTTGGGTTTGGTGGTCGATAATTTGGATCATATCCCTTCTGGATACAAAAAAGAAGGATCTTCGTGGTTTGCTGTGTATGTCAATCATTTATGTCATATTAGGGTTCTCCCACAAAAGCACCCGTCTCACTGTTTCTATCCCACCTTTAGCTATAACCCTAGTATTCCCCGTGAACTCAACGTGGATCTGGCACACAATCTTAAGCACGCTTCGGTTGTCTGCTCTGTTAAATTTTCCCCAGATGGTCAATATGTCGCCACTGGATGCAATCGATGTGCGGTAGTATGGTCCGTCCAGACTGGAGCCAAGGTGGCCACGTTGAATGACATGACTGATAAAGACGGCGACTTTTATATTCGAACTGTTTGCTTCACACCAGATAGTAAATTGCTGGCAACCGGTGGTGAAGTAATTGTGGTACGTATCGGCGTCATAAGTTGATGTTCACTCTCTGTTGAATTGGACCCAGAGTAACGCCGTTCGACCAAATGATTGTTCTAGTTATGGGATTACACCACTTCAACAGCCATACGAACATTTATGGGGCACGAATCAGACATCTATTCTATTGATTTCTCACTCAACGGACGATACCTTGTCTCTGGTTCCGGGGACCGAACAGCCCGAGTATGGGATGTAGAATCCGGAGAATGTTTATTTAAATTTGATCACAACGAATACGCCAAAGTGGACGCCGGTGTCACCAGTGTTTGCTTCCATCCTGATTCGAGGGTACTCGTCACAGGCAGTCTGGACAAAATTGTTCGAGTATTTGACGTCGTTACCGGAAAGTTGTTGGAGAGATTGGAAGGCCATAAAGATAGTGTTTATAGTGTCGTGTTTAGTCCTGATGGTATGGTTTGAGTTTTGTTGCAAGTGGCGAATAGCATACAATCGTCGTTAACCAATCCTGTCTGCGGACTGTAGGTAAACAAATTGCCTCCGGATCTCTCGACAAGACTGTCAGAATTTGGGACGTTGCTAATTACTTGCCGGACAATAACAGTAATAATTTGATTATTGACAGGAAGAGTAGCTGCAGAATGGTTCTCAAAGGACATAAGGTTCGTTTCCTCAATAGAATTTATTGGTCATGTAATGGTCGAGTTAATTTCTCGTGTGATTTATTTTTTCGAATGCAGGATTTTGTTCTCTCTGTTGCGTTTTCTCCTGATGGACTGTGGATCGTATCAGGATCCAAAGATCGAGGCGTACAATTTTGGGATGCACGAACAGGTCAAACTCAGTTTGTATTGCAAGGACATCGAAACAGTGGTATGTTTTCCAATTCAGTTTTCATTCTGTTTCGTGCTCAATTAAGTGTGGGACAATATTTTAATAATTTTCGTTATAGTTATTTCTGTCTCAATATCACCACAACACATGTACTTTGCTACCGGGTCTGGTGATCAAAAAGCACGAATCTGGAAGTATACTTCTATCCACCAACAAGCAATTGAACATCATCCTCCACCACAATCCACCCACCCAGCCCAAATCACCTCTTCTAATCAAAACCATCAATACACCAACGGAAACGACAAAACCAAATCTCCAACCGAGAAAATCTCCCCAATCTCCGCGGGACGCGCATCTAGCAAATCACCGAGTGACGCTTCTGCCCCTAGACAATCGTCTCCGGCTGCTAACCCGGTTTCAGGTTCAGCTTCGGTATCCTCGGCGTCCACGTCGAACCAAATCTCAAACCTCACGACACCGGCTCAAGATGACGCTGAAAAGGATAAAGAAGATGGAGAATTGAGTAAACTCGAGAGTATGAATGACGAGTTACAGAGTACCGTATCCAACAAGAGCAATGAAATCGATAATGAAGTAAGCTCCAAGGGAAGCGGAAATGGTAATGGGGGTGAAGCCGAAGAAGAAGGTGAAGAAACTGAAGATGTCGTGATGGAGGGTTAAAAACAAGTTCAAATGTGGTGTTTATTTAGTTTTCAAGTTACCGTTTGTTTCTAGTATTTTATAGTCCATCATAGTGAATTTCTTTTGGTTTTTTTACTTTGTTGCTTTGGGTTTTATTATTCAGATATTCAGATTTTATTAAATCTATTCATCTATTGTTGGAGTGACATATACCTTAACCCCGAAAAATGCAATACGGAAACGAAGAATCAAACTGGTAACATAGGCAGTGATAACATATGGTTCGGTAGTTCAACCTTGGAAACGTAAAACGCAATGGAGATTGGAAACTTATTTGGTCTTTCTCCATTCTCAACCTTGTTCGGTGTTTGTAGTTTGTTAATTTGTTTTATATCAATACGTAGAAGTTCCTTGTCTTCCTTTTCTTCTTTTTTTTTTTTCCTACTAGTTTTTCTTTGACTCCGCTTTACGGTGTGTGGTATCTTTCTGATATGGTTGGTGGTGAAAGGTGGTTGTGTGTTTTGGTTGTTTTTTGTTTGTGTTGTTTTGTTTGTTATTGGCGAGAAATGATAAAGATAAAAATTATAGTTGTGCATGAATTGGTAATTTCGTTTAGAAAAAGATTGAAAAGGGATGGTTGCCACTTTTGGAATTTTTTTAATTATGACATTGACAAGAATTTGCAATACCGGGATGTATGTATCCTGAGTGATGAATACCCTCGGATGAGAAACGAGAATCAATAAGTGGATAGATCCACAGTACACAGAAGGCAATGACTAATTTATCATTCTTCATTAATCACGTAAGACTTGCAACATGGTAATATCCGAAAGGACAGAAAACACATGACACATTTATTAAAAAAAATTTGAAAGGATTTGGTCCGCCCTGATTCCTGAATCCGTAGCCAGTAGCCACGGCCCGGCCGACCCGACGCGAAAAGAAAAGAAAAAATTTTGAACGGTTTTTTGATTTTTTTAAAAATATTTTTTTGCAATTGAAGTCTGGACTAGTCTGGATATGAAAGCTGCAAAATAAGTAAGTATACACATGTGTTATTTACTACCGGACACCGACTACCGAATACTGAGGACCGACTAAACCGAAATCAAGATAAACCGAAAAACGAGTATTCTGACGCGGTGCAAGAAACAGCTACCGTTACCAGTTATCCAGTTTTTATTCAACCATTCCAACGACCCAATTATTCGTTTTCAACAATGAATTCAATACTATTATTTATTATTTTACTCGTTTACTGTTCCTTCTTTACACCCGTTACCACGACCCCGGTTTTATCCGGCGTGACTACACCATGGTACCTCAAAACTCGATACACAATCCCCGCAGTCTCAAATACTAGTACCCTCGTTGACGTCGTCAATAATTCGACGCATTTGTTTGTTCTTGATGATTGGTTTAGATTGTATTTTTTTAAGATATTGACACAAGGACAGACAGGACAGACAGGACAGTTGGAGTTGGTGGGGCAGTACGATATCGCGGGATGGATTGGGGATGATGTTTGTTGTGGGAATTGGTTTACCTCGAGAAATGATAAAGTTGCGGTGTTGAGTTATAACCCTTTTAATGATTGTTTATATTTAACGTAAGTCTATTCACCAAATTTTTTTTCTTTTGGGTTATTACTATGATTATTACTGAGATTTTCTTTCGCGTTTTTTTAGAAAATATACACCGGTTGGAAGTCTACGGTTGGAAGTGTTTCAGTTTCAGGTACCGTATACCGGTGTGATTCGCTATAATGGGTACGACTGGGGTTGGTGGGGTGTACCTTATTATCAAGTCGCTTATAGCAACCCGTAAGTTTATCATTCATGTTTTTGAACTGGTTAACGTTGTTTGAGTCGTTTTTGGAAATGATGAAATGATGGATTACACTGACTTACCCCGACTTTGGGGAATATGATTTCGTAGTCGTTTGTTGGTGCAGATAGAACCCAGAGACATGTTTTTCGCTCATTACAATGAACCAACGGAAACGTCGCCGCAAAATGGATTTTTTATCGGTAGAATGAACCATGATTTTTCGCATTACGCCGAAGTATTCCGAACGGATGAACAAGCGGTTTATATCGAATTTAAATGTAGATGGGGTCAATATATCTGTGTTTGGACTGATTCTCAGAAAATATACGTTTACGAACCGTTGTATTTGACTTTAATCGAAACTGTTTCCGCTCCGAGTATTTCCACCGCGTTCAGTTTTGACCCAAAAATCGTTCGACACGCCAATGATGTTCGATTTTATGGTGCTCGAAAACCAACCGATTGGAAGACATTCTCAGTCGGTAAATTTGATTCCACGTATTCAGTATTAGCGGCGGCTGAGTTACCGTATATTTTTGAGTTTCCTTATAATGGGACAAATTACGATATGAAAAGTACTTTGGCCGGTCGTTTAATCGTTGGAATGACGACAAATGCTTCCGTTGGACTTGGGGATACAGATATCGTTGTAGCCAGATTTGACGGCGATTTGAAATTGAACTCGAGATTGATGTTTTCAACTGTCAAGCAAGATAATCTTTCTGCTATTGCTGTCCAGAATGAAGCTGATTTAATCTTAATCGGGACCACGGACGGCAACGTTTCCGACCCGTTACAAACTGACCAACAAAGACAATTGTTCCTTTCTTATTATGCTTATTTGGTTATTACAAACGTTACGTCGTCAAAGCCGAATGGTGTGGTTTGGGGGGACGTGATAGAGATTTCGTTTGAATCGTTACCCGTTGAAGCATTCTCGGCGTACCCATTGGTAACGTTTCATGAACAAGCTTGTACGGATGTTTCTTGGACTGGACAAAAATTGCTAGCCACCATTCCATCCGGTGTCGGAGGTAACATTTTGGATGTTTTCTTCATGATTTATAGCAATGTTACTAATCAACCACATTTATAGGGCCTTACATTCTTTTTGTTGATTTTCAACACCTACAGTACAGTAATGACTCTTCGAGCACCATTTTCTGGTTATCTTATGTTCCTGTGATTCGGGATATACAACCAACAGAAGGTCCATCTGGTAAGTTAAAAACCACTTGAACGAATACTGTTGCGTCTGATACTGATTTTTGTTTTCTCCAGTCGGATTTGAAATTATCATTCAAGCAGATTACCTTGGAACTCCGGAGATAGATCCACTAGAAGTCACCATTGGTAAAACTAAATGTTTGAATATAGTTCAATTGAACGAAACAACTATTAGCTGCAATGTCCCACAAGGTTGAGAAAGTTTCTGCTCCGTCGAACGCAAAGGGATTGTTAACTAATTATTCTTCTAACCTTATGAAGGCGTCGGGCGTAATCATGGGGTAACGATATCATTAGGCCCAACATCGAACAGTACAGAGCCGTTCGTTGTCTCTTATGAACCTCCAACTGTGTTTGATATTATGCCAATAAACGGCAGTACAAAAGGCGAAAATACAATTGAAATCATGTAAGTCTGAGATTTAATCGGCGTTATTTTTTGTCGTACACGTTGACTAAACAGGTAATGGATAGGGGCAAAAATTTCGGATTTTGCCAATCTTCCCCATGCGATTCGAGTCAACATAATGTTACCGTTCAGATTGGAAGTCAACCATGCAGCTCCGTATTACTGTACAACGACAGTTATGTGACTTGTACCGCACCATTGGGAAGTGGAGCGAATCAAACCGTCAGTGTTGTAGTTGCAGGCCAGATTAGCATGGACGCTGTAAGATATTCTTACAATCCACCTGAAATCACTTCCATTCTTCCGCCTTTTCTCGTTTCTGCTAACCCTGTATGTATATTCTGTCTTTTTCCCCAATGTACGGAGCTATATTCATTGTTTTCTCTCATAGACTGTCTTCATTGACGGAGCGAATTTTGGGAATTCTTCAGATACACGTTCGGTGATATTCACTGATACAAGTAGTGCGCGAAAATAACACATGTCCTTCTCTCATATGGTTATCACAAGAAAGATTGCGATGGTAACATCATCCATATTGGTTGCATTTGAGTTTTGATTTTGACCTTTGTTGGCATCTACAGTAATTTTAGCACGACCAGTCTACCGCTTCTGTCAACTTTTAACATTTCAGTTATTGTCACTGCTCAAAGTAGCCTGCCATCCTCTACTGCGCAGTTTTTCACTTTTACGCCCAATAAGAACCCGATTGCTATGCCTTACAATACTACGACCTACGAAGATCAGTTTATCACAATTGAGTTGACAGCCACCGACCCTGATGTCGGGGATACCATTCAATTATTTATTGTGTCGATGCCAAGTAATGGCACTTTGTACCAGGTTACTTCAACCGACACCAAAGGGGCGTTAGTCAATACAACATTTGGTCGTGTCGCGCTCACAAATTCTCAGAATAAGATTATGTATACTCCAGACCAAGATTTTTTTGGCATTGACTCGTTCAATTTCATAGCCCAAGATAGTCAAAACGCAGACTCGTTGACCCAGACAGCTACTATAACCCTCCTACCACTGGATGATCCCCCCAAGGTCCAAAATATGGTTGTCATGCTTGACGAGGACACCAATACTTCGTTCGTCCTTCCAGTGGTTGACCCTGACACCCCTGGTTTAACTTCAAGCATTCAGTTGACAATATTATCCCTCCCGAGTAAAGGAAACTTATATATTCAGAATACGGCTAATCAAACCTTTGATTTGATTGAAGCTATTCCATATGTGTTGGAGGTGAGCAATCGAACTGTGATGTTCAGTCCAAACGTTAATGCATTCGGCAACCCATATACCACATTTACCTTTAAGGCTAATGATGGAACTTCGGACTCAATAATCAATGCAACCGTAACGCTAGTGGTCAATCCTGTGAATGGTATGTATGATATTGTCTGTGACGTTTGTCTTGAGATAACGGGGACTAAATTCTTTGATTCAGATGCTCCAATCTTCAATACAACTTTGGTTCAAAATCTCACCGTATACGAAGATACCGATGTGATTATACCGCTTGATATCACTGATGTCGATATTTCAGATACATTGGTTGTTAAGATTACCAATATTCGCCTTAATGGAACTCTATTCCGGGTCGATAGGTCAACTGGCTCACGCACTTCGCAGACGGTTGGAGAAGGAAGTGAAATACCCGGACCGCCATACCAATTATATTTCGTCCCGGCCCGTAATTATTACACGCGATCCTCAGATCTTGATCAGAGGTTTAATGTTACCTACAGCGATGGCAAAGTAACTTTCTCCAAAAGCATCGAGTTTGCAGTACTTCCAGTAAACGATCCACCCTCCTTGGTTTGCACCAGCAACGTATTATTGCCTTCAGATGTGTTGGTTGGGATTAGCTCCTTCCATTTTATTCAATTACAGGCTTCTGATGTAGATGATTTGAATCTGGAGTATCATCTACTTGCTGCCCCAGAGAAAGGTTACCTTAACGCTAGTGTCCCACTAACGTCTGGCAGTATATTCACGACAACCAATCTTACATTCTATCCTAATGACACTGGAGGGGCGTATCCTTACGGAAATTTCACAGTCTTCGCAAAAGACAAAAATGGGGGAATTTCAAACCATTGTACCTTCTCGTTTCGATTCAGTTGTCCGCCAGGTGAGCTAGAAGAAACTATATTTTAAAGGGCTAATAGTCGCTAATATATAAATTGCCTTAACTAGCAAAATATAATAATATCTACAGTAATGGTACCGGCCCCATTTGTGCAGCTTGCTTAGACGGTGAGTAATTGTAGCGACGGTGTTCTATATGCGTAATACATTCCTTGATCATGCTGATTTACAACATTCATTTCAATTCAATGCTCCATAGGCGCCGACTGCAGGTGTGATTCTTATATTTTTTTCCCGCTTTAGTTATCTATGTCCTAATTGATTCATTAATAGCCAAGATGGAAGTATCCCACCGAGACCTCGCTATGGTTACTGGCAGAGTAGCATTTCCACTTTCCTTCCATGCTTCCCAGCCGAAGCATGCACAGGTGGAGAGAATCGTTGCGCGACCGGATACTCCGGCGATCGTGAGTATATTGCGAGCCTTTCCATTTCGTTCGTTCAATCATTAACTACCATTATTTGAAGGGTGTGGATCGTGTGCAAACAAATATTATCGGCTAAATAATGCGTGCAATCCATGCCCTGATGATCGTACCACTCGAATAGTGGTCATTGTGATTTGCTTATTGATCGGTACCTTAATGATGTTCGGCGTGATGAGACTTGTTGGGAAAGGTCCTAAGTATGTAGATAATTGCGAGATCTCATCAGTTCAATTACTGACAATTTTTAACAGTTACGGTCTTGCGAACATTTTAATTAACTTCATACAGTATATTCTTATATTGAGAGAGCTACGATTGAACTGGTTGGTTCTCAGATTACCTGAGAAGGGTTGACATTCTCTAACTATCTCATTTCCCAGGCCACCAGAGTTTCACATTATATTAAACGCGATTTCATTCATAAACTTTAACATTGAATTAACAAGCCCGGAGTGTCTCTTAGAAACCGATTTGAACTATGGAATGAAAATGAAGTTAACGTTGGCAATTCCAATTGTCCTTGCTGCTGACCTATTTCTCTTCCGACTCATCGGTGTAATGTATTCTAATATCAAGAAATGCTTTGGCCAACCTGCTGGGAGTCTTGTTATTCGAAAATCAAACGACCCAAAGAAAACTAGTGCGTTTTTGGTCGCTGTTCGCGTCTACAACTCTTTACTTTCGATTGTTTTCGCAACCGTCACGACGAAGGCCCTAGGGTAAATAGTTTATTTAATACTTTTCTAACTTCTAAACTAATTTTAGAACTACTAGTCTGTTTGATTGTACTCTCGAGGACGATGGATTCTACTACCTTGATGCAGACAATTCGGTCAAATGCTATACCGACGATTGGTACAAAGAAGTTCCTTACGCTATAGCGGGAATTATGGTTTATGTCGTCGGAATTCCGCTTTACTTTTCAATTATGCTATATCTATTATATCAAAAAAAGAATGACGGTCTGAAGTGGAAGAATGCTAAAAAAGTTGTATCCAACGTCATGGATTATGATCGTATCTATAAGGAGGAACAACAGACATTCGTCGTTGTTCAACTGTTCCAGAAGTTATCTCTCATTGTCATTAGCATGTTTTTCACACGGTAACCTACATACATCTAGTTCCACATTTTTGGAAGGAATCTGATATCTTTTCTTATATTTTATATTAGGCACACGGGACTTCAAGTAGTTCTCACCCAGACAGTACTTCTCATTTCGCTGATGCTTTACCTTAAATATAAACCGTACAATTATCCCATCCTTAATATCCTCGAAATAAGTTCCGCTGTATGCAGTGTCTTGGTACTCGGTTTAGGGCTTCCATTTCACGTGGATAGGGCTAAAATTTCAGGTCAAACTGGATTGATTATTGCTATGTTGTTTTTGATTTTCGCATTTATTTTTGCAGTAATATGTGCTTCTGTTTATGAAATCCAAAGCAAAGTGAGGGAGAGAGTGAAATCGTTTCGAGTTATGAAAAGAAACGGAGATGAGAATAATTACGAAAACGGGGGACGTAATAACAGAATGTCGGAGATATTATTATGAAAGTGTCCTTGTAATCGATACCCAGGCAATTTATGCCTGTCGGATTTGCTTGATATCTTTAATTTAGGAGCTGATCAATTGTACCATACTTGTGTAATTGTTATCTGTGCACTTTGAATATAAGTATCGCAGCCATTTGAAACGATGCAGGGTGTGTACTGTGCAGGTGTCAGATAGAACATTGACACAAGGAGCGCATACGCGGGCATGGGAGGCATCTACAATATATCCATAACCCCTCATAACCCGTATGTCGAAGAACTTATAATCCTATGTGCAGTTTCCAATATCTATCCGCATGCACTGTATATTTCTCCATCCACATTCCCACATTCTCGAACTGCTCATTCTTCAATCCTCATGATATCCTCAATTCCTCATAGTAACCTCATTCCACATGATTAAAATTTATGACGGGCGGAGAGCTCCGCGGATTTGATGTTCCACTGCAGTGTTCTATTCCGGGACCACCGGATTAATTTCATTATTCCCGGCAATTCCCGGATGTCACGGGATTGATCCGGATTGGTTCCGGATTGTAAAAGGCTTCTTTTTTGTCAACTGCAACTGAAAATTGCAAGAAACTGAATTAAGTAATACTATTAGCTCAAATCAACTAAGGATAACATATAATTCTAAATACTGTCACAAAAACTCTGCCGGTTTCGGCAAATCAACTCTAAAAAGCTGTCCCAACGCGATTTTGCAAGCTGGATCTACTGATGGATGCATGTTATTCCTCCAGCCGCGAATGTTCTGAGGGCTGTCCCAAGATACAGAGACCTCTACCTCCTCATTCACTGAATCATCGGTATCAAGATTGGTAATCCTAGATTCTAGATCATAGAGTGCATCATCATCATCACTCTCTTCCTCTCCGTCCAACATTTCCATCCATTCATGTGATAAATTGGTCCATTCGTCGCTACTGACTCCCAGAAGATCATCTGAATTAGCGTCATCAGCTCCGTCTATATTGACCTGGGATGCATTTTCTGCATCATCACTTGGTCCCCATAATTTTTCAGCTTCCATTCGCAATAGCTCTTTCTGTCTTTTCCTCTCTGCGATGATTTTTGAATGCTCTTTTTGAACCTTCATTCGAATTTGAGTGATACCAACTAGCTTATCATTGCCTAAGCGATTACGACGATCATCTTGAATCCACTTAAAACTAGAAAACATCCGCTCAACTGCTGCCGAGGATATAGTGATAGAGAATATGCGGACAGCGAGGCGTGAAAGCTGTGGAACCACTTCTTTAACATGATTCCAGAACGCCAGGACTGGCTTTGTTTCGTACCGAGACCATTCTTCTCCATCAAAAATACCTTCATTGTCACGGTAAAGATTAAGCTGTCCCTCTAAATCTTCATCTCGCCCTGGCGACTGACCAAAGAACATCTTGTAATAATTGTATGCCCATTTGCTGATGGTCGGCCTGTTAACAACAGCTGGATTCATTGGGTAGTTCTTTGAACGAGGATGCAAAAAATAAGCCAAAAGAAGAATAGGATGCTCCCATGTTTTCCATCGAGCTTCTATGCGAGCAACTATACCCAATCGGATGTCAATGGGGATATCTTGAATGTAGCGAGGAAAGGGTTGTTGCGTGAAAAGTTGGATAATGCGTCCATAGTAATACACGACATGATAGAGCCGTGCCGAGTTCTTCTGCAATGTGTTGAG